>JAYJLV010063145.1:0-17046 GCA_036873485.1 Torymus texanus
TCTTACGTGCGCGATTGACTCGCTTGGCTTGTGTATAGAGAGAGAGAGAGAGAGAGAGAAAGATAGAGAGAGAGAGAGAGAGAGAGAGAGAGAGAGTGAGAGGTTTCTTTTATGTGCGGCTTTTCTTTTTGCGCGTCGATTCGCCGTGAAATTTCTGGAATTCTCGCAGGAGATGCCGAGAGGGATCCCAGGTTATATCTTGATGTATATATATCGTTGGAGGTAGGGTGTGTGTATGTATATATATGGGCTGCCACGTATACAAGGCTTATCGAGAGGCCGTCGGGGTTAATTAAATGATTAGATTAATGAAGAGTAATAAGTTTTTATGCTTGGTAATAATCACGGTGTTGAAATATACATTTTTGTTATTTTATTAGGATATACTTCGATCGATTGTTCTTGTGTAAACAGAAAATGCAATATTTTATTATAGCATATAGTGGAAGGTAAAAAATGAATGGTTTTTGGCGATAGTTTTGTTCAACAGGTTTGGCGGTGATAGGAATAAAATGTATGTTGAATATTCATTCTGTTATTCGACGCTTTATTATTTTAAACTAAAGTACTTTTGATAATGGAGTGGAATATTAACACAAAGTTGAGGCAATATTGTTAAGGAAAGGTATAGATTATTAATAAACTAAATTAACAGTAAAATATTGGATTGTATAAAAAATGAAATGTTATTTATTGAATAAAATAATATGATTTAAAAATATAGTTAGTTTGATAACATATAAAGTTTATAGAGAAGGCAGTGTAAATGAAGCTTAATAAAGTGCAAAATTGATAAATAAAAATGAATTATTGTAACTGGGCAATTTCATCAATTTAATAAACTCAATTTATAATAAAAATTTAATTGTTCACCGTAATATTATAGATAGATCCAGTGTACGAAATCGGCTACTTTCCCAAGAATCGCGACACGTTCAAGCTAAGAGTACACGGAAGTGTTATCCAGGAAAAGACGCCAATAACTTCTACGTGACCATTTTCTTTAATGATCAGCGATCTGCTAATATCGTCCTGGAATATGGATACATATATTTCCAAATAAAGCTTTATATTATGAAATAATTTTAATATTTTCAATATTTACGTTGTAAATATAACATGATTTTATGAATAAACTAAATAAATAATACCATATTTTGTTACTTTTTTAAACAAAAGTAATTTATTGAATATACAAATTACTTACAACGCCTTAATATAGCTTCACGCTGAAACATATTTTTGTTTACAAAAAGTAAATAATTTTATTTTGTTTTAATTTATTGATCCGTTGTATGATTAAATTAAAGAATATTTATGCTTCAAAATCGCAGCATATTACATAAGTCCACAGTTTCCGGTATACCTTATGCCGGTTAACCCGGAAGTTATCTTCATACTTTTTCGAGTAGCAGAAAATGAATAATCTGCTCATACCACCGTTTAAATATATGTATTTTAAATGTGACAATTAACTAGTACAATATCGTGCCCTATCCTGTTTCTATTCCGATCTTATACACGAGTTTGAACATTAAAAACTTTTTTCTCAAAAACTTAAAAAGTGGACTTATGTGAATATACCTCAAAGCCTCCGATATATAACACTATTGATTTTTATATTAATAATGGGATAGAGAATCTCACTTGATTGCATCAGTTTAGGAATCTGGTACGGCACTCCAATCAGCAAACGTCACATAATAGTTTGCAGGTAGATATTAGCTGCTTGAAACCTTGATTGGCTCTGCGTAATCATTAAAGATTAATGATACCGTTAGTTTAAATGAAAACGATGATACTATTAATTGTATTACTATAACTTACCGCATGCAAGTATTAACAATATTCATATAATACTAATTGCAAATGATAATTTTTATGAGTATAATTCTGGTTATTTATCTTAAATACTTGTTCAGTGTCTTCAACAACTTTGACATTGCGCTTTCCAACATTGACCACAAGATCGTCGTGGCTATTAGGGATACAATGGGGCGCAGCCAAAATCCACTTGTCATTGAGAATAGCTCTACCACAGTTGTGCTGACCAGTGCTAATAATTTGAATGGAAAGCAAATGAGAGAGCTCGTTCTTATTAACTTCAACTTCCTCAATTTCCCAACTGTTAATTGAACTAGAACCAAAATATAATTATTTTTATGATTAATAAACTCTTCTTGAGATGTGACGCTAAAGCAACAAATAATAATTTATTGATAAACCATTCATAACTTATTAAAATAAATGTAAACAAAAATTAATTTTCAATTTATTTTTAATTCTGACTATAGGCAGTGAAAAAGAAAGAAAAGAAAAGAAAATAATTCAATATACTTTACTTTTGTGTCTCTATTTGTCATTTCTCTCTGTGACATCTTATCCTTGACACAAATTATTTTAATAAGTAATTGTAACAGATGTAGAAGATAAATATATCAGGCATCATTGTCTATACAAATGAATTATTTGGACAGTAGTTGTGAAATTTGGAGTAGGTGTTCAGAAATAAATGTTGCTATATTATAATACAATATACACATACTAAATATTAAGTGAAATTGATAAATATAAAAAAATAATAATAATCTCAACGTCTAATCAATAAATAAAAGTCATAATTATCCCTCAGAAGAACACGATATTTAAATCATCCAAGAAATGCGCGAGCAAAACAACCCCCAATTCCTTAAAACATTTCACCATTATCTGCACCGTGCCGCACGGGACATCGCTATACAACAACCGCGGAATAAAACCGTGTCTCCAACACTCTCTCTCTCTCTCTCTCTCTCTCTCTCTGTCTCTCTCTCTCTCTCTCTCTCTCTCTCACTCCCTCCGTGTTCGGCAAACAATCCAATCGCCTAAATATTTCAGCGAGCCGAGTAGAAGCGACTCGGGTTAAGTAACAAAGCTCGAGCGCTCCCTCTGCGCAGGGCCAAACAACTCGACGCTCCGCTGCATATATAACCTCGTCGTTGTGCTCTCGCGTCGTCTCGATTCGGGTCACGCGAATTGAATATGATGCGCCTCGCGCTTGTGACAAGGAAACTTAGCGAGCTCGCGCTTTTCCGTACCCCCCGGGTATATAAGCTTGCACGTGTATATATATATATATATATACATATATTTTTCGTTCCTGCTTTTTCCATTCTCATATAATACGCGAATCTCTATTCGCGAGTACTTTTGCCGACGGCTAACTGCATTTGCCAAATGAAGCGACGGCTTGATGTGTGTATGTATATGTATGTGTGAGAAGTGCAGGCGCATTGCATATACAGGGAGAAACATAAAAGAGCTCGGCGACGAACGACGTACGTGTATAGTGCATGCTCGGGTTAACACGCGCAACGCGTGATGTGTTGCGCGAGCTCCTGCAATGAGGGGAAAAGAAGGAGACGTGCTGCGCGCGCTTGGGGTGAGAATGAGAGAAGGGTGCGGGCGGACGCCGGTAATTAAGAGGGAGTACGAGTGGACTCTTAATTCTGTTAATTTGTCGAGTTTTTAAGGGTGGTGATGATGAATCTTAGCGTGTTGTTATATGTACATATATAGATGAGCGTATGGTCCGTCTGTGTCTTAACAAGTGTTTCGGCTAGTAAGAATATATCTATAAGGTTTATGATCTATTTTTGTATTTTGTAAAGTTTTTTAGGTGAAAATGATAGCGGATACAAATGCATTTTATATTTGGTAAATGTTCTGAAACGTGCCATAAAATAATATAGAAAAATATAATTCTCTTCTATTATAAAATAGTGTACAAGAGAAATAAGAATTAAATAATTCAATCGTTACACGTCATTTATGTTTTTATTTAATTAATGAATATATTTTTTTTAAATATATTCATGAATTAATTTTAAATATAAAATGTATATAAAATACAAAATTGGTATTTAGATTTTTGAAACTATTGGTGTTATTAATAAATAATATGTTTTATTTATGTATTATTTCTCATATTCTGAAGATGTCTTCAGAGTACCTTAATTTTTACCTTAAACATTTTCAAAACTAATCATAGATTTTTTAATACAAAATTTTTAGCACGAGCATGAAATGAGCCTTTCCTCACGCATTTTGAGCGTACTTTGAGAAAATAAAAAATAAAATTATTATTTTCTGCTAGAACGGTGAATAATATTATTATTCCTCGCTAAAGCTCCAGTGGGGAGTAATATAATTATTCGAGGAGGGATGCAGGGGATAATATCATTATCCACTGTTCAGTAGTCGTACATAACTGTGTTATGTATGACTTGACATGCCCGATCGCCTAGTCAACTTCTCTAGCATGCTTTTGTTAAGCCTTTGACTCCTAGTGTTACTCTCATGTAACATGATATTAAAAAATGTTTCAATCAATATTTTGAATTCATGATGACTCAATTAGAAGATTATTGTTTCTATTTATTGTTGTTGCTTTCTTGTCGAAAAACAAAAAAAATAAACAAAAAAAAAATAAACAAAACAAAACAAAAAAAAATTTTTGTTGTTCTTTCTTAGTTACGATATTTTAGATACAATAAGAGTGACAAAAACAACTTTGTATTAATGTTCATTGTTCGGTCCTGAAAGGGTTAAAAAGAAGATACATAAGCGTATAGTTTTATCAAAATTGAATGATCTTCACACCTATTAGTGTTCCACAACAATAATGCATTTTGTTTGAAAATCTTTCACAATTACAAAGGTATCAAAGAATATTTTTACTCATTTTTTATCTTATAAATTTCCCTCTCCTTTAAGGGAGTAATATAAAAACATTGCCAATTAATTGACCCTTACTTTCTACAAGCTCAATGTTTCACTTCATTGCATTGACATCGAGCAATCTATTTGTTTGAAAATTATTTTATTTTGTTTATTGTCAGCATTGTTGCTGCATTTGATTGGTAGATTTCAAGATATATGCATGTAAAAGGAAAAGTTAATTTCTAAAAAAAACCAGCAAGTTAAAAATATGTGATCACTCTAAATTTTTCTGGAAAATATACTAGATGTATCTATTGGTATGTTTATTAGATGCATTCGTTGAAAATATATTCATTTTTCTAAATCCATGAAATATCTCTAAATACCTGGAGACAAAACTTTATAGAAAAATGAAAGGTAATTATTAAGTATTGATTCATTTTTATAGATACAAATTGTTCCGAAAATGTATGTTGTACTACATATATTTAGATAGAGGAGAAAATTCTAAACCGAAAGTTCCTTTACCATTTTTTGGTATAATAAGTAGTTTTTTAATCCCTAATGTATCAAAATCGTTAATTTTTAACAGAAAATGTATATCTATATTTATAAGGCAATATCTATAGATATACATTTTCTATTAAAATTTATTGTATAATCCCAAAATCGATAAGCAGGGGGCTGCTGCGCTCTTTGACACTGTATACTATATCCAGTATAAAATTAAATTGAATTAAATTTGTGATTAAGAAACTATGATTCGAAAAAAGTCAGATGCTAAATTTGTATATTCCAAAGTCTGTATACACTATATATCCAGTATAAATTTCAAGTTAATCTATAAATTTCTGCTCAAGAAATTATAATTGGAAAAAAGCTAATGTCTTGAAAAATTATGGATCAATATCTCTGCCCAACAAAGTTATTCAAAAGATGTTAACTGACGTTAACAGGTCTCTATATAAGCTTTACCATCATGATAAATTTTTATTGCCATATAATTTTAAGTTTTTCAGATAAGGGAGATCAAGACTCGTAGGCGTATTTTGTATATAATAACTTTTTCCAATTCCTAAGTATGTTTTTTTCAAAACCTAATGTTCCTGTGTAAAGCAGTTATGTTAAGTATACTGTTTTACAATTATTATCTAAAATTTAAAACAAGTAATTTTAGGAATCTAAATATATTTTTGACACTTCGTGCGCAAACCTCGATTTTTAACACATTTGTCGTGTCAAAAGATCTATATCACATATTTACATTTCATATAGGATTATGTCGATTTTCACATGCTAAACAAATAAATTAATACAATTTTTCAAACTATACATTCATAGATAATTAAAAAACAAAATTTTTCGAGTGAAAGTTGAAGTATCAATTTACCTCGGAAATTGTACGTGAAATTATCCAGAGTGTGCAATATAATTTTAAGCATGATTCATGCATAATTATCATTTCGAAAACATAATATGTCTATAATAAAAAGTACAACCGAGCTTTATTATATAAATTAACGTTAATTACTTATTACTATTTTATTAAAATAGCCAAACGAATTTTTTTAAACTTTTATTTTACAGTCACTCGACAAAAAACTTCAACTTCGATATTATAACGACAGATGAAGTTTTTATATAAGTAGTCTCAGCTATTACGCATAGCATTATACTATAGCGCTGAGATCGACAGTATTATCAAATGTCTCTCATAGGCGGACTTATCAACACTACATCAACTTATACCCCTGAATATCCAACCAGTTCCGGTTCCCCCTATAAGTAATTTTCGATAAATTATGTTACTATGAATAATTCAAAAACTATATAGACACTATTTTTCAAATTATATAAAATTGTATTTTCCTTCATATGGAATAATAATAAAAAGAAATAGTAAAATTTTATACAAAAAAGACAATAAAATTTAACAAAAACGATTTTCTTTTCCAAAAACAAAAAAATTATGCATGGTTCGATTGTAGGGGTCATGAAAATTTTTGTTTTATTGTCGCTTTATATTACAGGATTCAACTTTACGTTATAGAATTATTCATTCTTTGTTGTACTGCATAAATACTTATTGTAGTGAATTCTCGACAAATTCATAAATAAAGCATTGTAAAAAATAATTCTTTTAAATGATAAGTACGAGGATAAATATCATTCTTTATGCCTTTTACATGATCTACTTCAAGGAGATCAACTTTACTGAGTTACTATAATGCTTCCTTTTTTTCATTTTTAATAAAGATTGAGTTCTATAAAGCAATAATTTTGAAGTTGTAAAAGTATAAAAGTAAATTGAAACTCAACCTGTTCGTAGTATATAATTTTAAACTTACTTAAAGTCTGCTTTTGCTGGAATCGATAGTACAGCCGTAAAATATTAATGGCGGATAAAGTTGGATACGTATCATTCAAAATCTTTTTCAAGTCACTTTCTTCAGATGTACTGAAGGAATCACGCTCTTCCATGTTCTTATATGTAGATGGAAGGCTCTTTCTTTCATACAAACACAAATATACTACATTTTGTCGAAAAAAAAATTTTTCTGATTTGATAAGCCATAAAACACGTAGATTTGTTAAAATTGCGAAGAGAAAGCTTTGTAACTGTGAAATTTTTGAATTCTGAGATTTCGATGATTTTCAATAACTGGGCCTGTGCTTCTTGACTTAAAATACAAATTTGTTAAGAAAATTTCTGTGTGTGTGTGTTCGTTATCAACAACGTAACGTACAATTTTCAATTAATTGAACGAAATTGATTTGACGTAATTTAATTTTTGTTTTGAAGAAAGTATTCTGCAAAACAAGTTAGTAGTATTTTGTTTCTTTTACGTGATGTATACACGAAGATGGAAATGTAGGATATGACGTCTTGCTGACATATGTCAATTTTATATTAAGATATTCGTATTTTTATCCATTAATCGATATTTCTGAATATATTATAAGACATCTTATAATACTGTGTATATATTATGTTTCCTTAATATTTTAAACAATTTATTAGGTCAACACTATACAATTCAGTTCATGTAATATTTCCTGTTATTTATTCAGAACATATGTATATATAAAATAAAGAAATTTTAGTATTACGTACATTCATACGAAAAATATGATACGCAAAATCGGATAAAAAAGGTTCAGTCCGACGTTTCTGACATACCGTCGAATTTTATATTTCCTTTGTTAATATAGAAGTAAAACCTGACTTTTATTTCGGTACATATTATATACAGCAACATAAAACGAAATAATTCACTGAACAAAATCACGTATATAGAACGCGAATGAAATCTTAATCACATCTCTCACTTCCGTATATTAGAGCCATCGAACATTCATTCTCACGCAACACGTTCGCCCACGTCACTACATCCTTATACACAACAATTAAATATATAGAACACGCGTAAAGGAAACTTATCTTATTATTAACGTCAGATACCCTCACTATCCCGCGCTACACAGATTATTTTCGTACACGCGTACAGATGTACTAAAGCAAATGCAATGACGTGAGCGCGTTCACGCGCAAGGGAAGACGTAGCTCTATATAATATACCTTATCTCTACCTCTATATATATAGTTATACACATCACGTATATGGATATCGTGTTTCGCGTGTGAACCTCTATACGTGTATATATATAAGAGTTCATTTCCTGATCTCGATGCGCGTTATATGGCTCTGGGCGTTTACGATTTTTCTACGACGGCTGTCTCGGTATACCGCTTATCATTAACGTCTCTTATCAATATATCGATTGAGAGAAGGACCATAGAGATGGACAGGAGAATTAAGGGAAAAGTGTGAAAGAGAGGGAGGGAAAAAAGAAAAAGAACTTCGCACCCTTTCAACATCAGACGCGACCCCACCGAAAGTTCACGTGTGTCCTTGAGAACTCGGCTACTTGTATATAAGGGTACGAAGTGGGAGGGGATATTTATACGCGCGAACACAATTGCTATACGATGGCAAGCTATCGAAATGTGGTCTCTCAATATTGATTAACGAGACTGCGAAGAAGAGGAAAGAGCGTCGACTCGAGAAGAGAATGCTTAATTTTTTCCCTCAACCATTGTCCTTATATCCCCCTGGTCAACTTCTCGTCGGGCGGAAACGACGAGGACAAATCTATCGCCCGCACGCTGTTGCTCTTTCGCCTATCATCGCGTGTAAGTTATAGGTATATACACTTTTTCTTTTTCTTGGTATTTCTCGCTTGTTGTCATCGATCGTCCAACCGTGTGTGGTTGGGTGACAGGTGCAGAGTAGAAGGTTTTTTTTTTCGTCTTTTGGTGGAGGATGAGGGAATGAGAGAGAGAAAATAAGACGTGCTCAATAGTCATTAGGATAGGTATATGCGAGATACTCGCCTCGTGATGGTCTTAGCTTTCTATCTCGAATGTGATTTCGTTTTTATGTTGTCCGAGTGACGAGTGATCTGGGGATGTGGCTTTATATATTGACGGGATTGACTTTGTTGGTGCGGAAACGATGATGTGTGCTGAAGGTGGCTGTGGTGTTTGCAGCTGAGCTTATGAATGATATTGATGAAAATTTTATTGTAAATGGAATATTTAGTTTTATATTATGTTGGTACATGAGGAATTATTGAGATAACGCGTTGGTAATTGTAGATTTGTGAACGTTTGTGTAATTTTGTGTGTTGGTTGTGATGTGATTTAAGTTGACGCTAAATTGAGTAACACTTATCTTGTATATGTGAATTTAGATTTAGCCTGCGATTATGTCTTATTATTTATAATCTACCAGGACACGAATGCCACTTATGTGTGATTTCTTAAATTCTTAGGCATGCGTTGTAAGTTAATTAAATCATTTACTTAATAGGTACGTAGATAAGAAAGTAGTTATTAAAAGTAACTTTTTTTAAGCTTAGATACTTGAGTTCAAAGGTAAAATAAAGAATTTAACATATTTTCACAAGTACATTACTGCCTATATATTAATATACAACACATTTTACGAAATATTTCTCTATTTTTATTTTTATGAAATTAAATAATACGTTTATTTTTATGGGTGTTGATTTTTCCAGAAATGCTAATGCGTGACTGTAGGTCTTTCATTTTGTAAAATGTAAATTAATGCTATCAATAAAGTGTATTCTTAGCACCGGTGCCCATTTAGAGTTGTTCTAATGAAACGGTTATATATATGCTTTTGTTAACGATCCTTTAAGGCTATTTCAGCATTAATGAATTAATTAAGACATTTCGTGAGGTTATTCTTATCTGGTTCAAATCAATATTTTGTAACTCTAGAGTTGTTATATATATATATATATAATATTTTTGCCACGGATATCTCTTTGAATTTTGATACCTATTACTAAGTAGTAAATGATATTATAAAACTTTATCACAATTAATTATTTAGATTTATTCCTTCCAGTATTATTATTATTCAACAGTATAAATAATAAAGATTATGAATCTATTACAAAATATACTTTAAAAATGTACATCTGCCTTTAATGAATTCTGAAAACTTTGAATTATTTTGTTATTAATAATTCATTATAATCTTCGCCTTATTATTAATAAATAAGTCTTTTTTTTAAATTATTTTATAAAATATCATAAAGCCGGGTATTATTTACAGTTTAATTAATTTTAACAATGAAGGATTGAAAAACAATTCGAGCGATCTCCTATACCGTAATTGTTATCGCAACATCAGGATTATTGTTCCCACACTGATCGATCTCAGTGAACCATAGTAAATCTCTCACCGTTCCTTGAAACGCGATATAGCAGCGCGATAAGGAGAATTTTCCTTCTTAGGAGAAGATTCTAAATCTCCTTTATTATCCGGCAAAATGAAATTTGAATTTCCATTAAACTTTCTGAGAATTTTATTACCCCGAAAAGCAATTATACTAACGTTAAATATAGCTTGCAGCTATCACCTGAACCGGCTTTGTTAATATTTTAAGCTCGCATTTCAAACATCGTTGTTGTTATTATACATTATTGCCAAAAATGGCTTCGATTACACATTTATCCATATTACCTCTACCTAATTGCCCTAACGGTATATAAATAACATTGTATTATATATAATTATTTTGTTATCACCCGTCCAACCTAAATACGAACCATATTCCAGAAATTTCCCTACTCAACCACCAGCCA
Source organism: Torymus texanus (assembly GCA_036873485.1). Classification (NCBI taxonomy): domain Eukaryota; kingdom Metazoa; phylum Arthropoda; class Insecta; order Hymenoptera; family Torymidae; genus Torymus; species Torymus texanus. The sequence goes on from JAYJLV010063145.1 coordinate 10,883, forward strand.
TATATATACACACACACACACACACACACACACACACACACACACACACACACACACACACACACACACACACACATATAGGTGCAACACTTCCCCCCTTCCCTCCATACTTATAATATACGTTGCCATAAATAAACCACATCGCAGCACCCTAGATATACACACCTCGTCGCTCATATTTTCCCCGTATATAAAAAACACCTGCTCCCTATATGCTCATCCTTCCGCAAGTCATCGTCACGCCGTAAAGCTCTCTCTCTCTCTCTCTCTCTCTCTCCCCCTTACGCGCAGCGGCTAATCACTATATATGTACGCGTACGCTCGCGTGCGTCGTACTCGGGGGTCTGGAAAAAAGGCCGAGGTGAGAATTTTCCATCGGCAAGCTAATTCAGCCAATGACTTTACCATAATAAATCAGCCGCGTGCTCGCTTTGTCAGCCCTTTGAGTCTCGCTCGCGACGGCAAAACACTTCGGCCGTGCAACGGCGCAATGTATATAGTACATGTACATATATATGTATATACACACGGATGGAAGAGAGAGAGAGAGAGAGTGAGAGAGAGAGTGAGGATATCTGTACGGCTCGTTGCCCCGCAAAAAGCCCTTCGCGCCCCGGCGTGTCATCGCGTTTCATGCCTCTGCGCGCACGCGCGCTCACCTCTCTCGCTATATATCCATGTACGTGTATATACGTGCGAGGAACATATATATATACACACGAGGGTGAGGATGAAGCGCCTCGTACTCGCACGGTATATATACCTGATTAACCAGGACTGACCAGTGAGCCGAGCTTCTCGTCGTCGCCGTTGCTTTTTTTTTCTCCCTTCCTCTTCCTCTCACCCTTTGGGCGACGCTTCGTTAGATCGTTAAGAATTACAGTCCGTCGCGCAAAAGCGAACCGCTACTGCTACGCTGTCCTCTGAAAAATCAATTTTCCTCTTTGGAAAATCCGGGTTGCGCGCGGTATACGCGCGAAGAGGACTCTTATCAGAGAGGTGCAGTATACATATCACAAGCCTCTTTTTTTCTCTCTTTATTATTTTGTATTTTCATAAAGGCATACGTTGTGTCTACATATATATACGCGATTCTTATACATGCGTATATTTTTAGATCGCGAGGAAGTTTTTCTATATATAAAGGGTATATGGGAGCTTGCGCGCGTGCATTATACGCGTCGTTATGCAATTTCCTTTTCAGAGAGCGAGAGGCTTTGTCGATGACGAGGTATATATATGTGTGTGCGTTCCGTTGCCGCTCGTCAACGTTGTTGCGCCGTTACACGTTGCCCGACGCGTTCCGTTATACTGTTGTCGCGGGACCCGAGCTACTTAAATAAATAGAGTGCTTTTGTTCCGAGTGTCGATTATGGTTATATACAAAGTCACTGACTCGCATTCGATTAATTAGCGATACTTTTCTTCTACGTTGCGGTTTTTTTATACTTTATTGTATAGGTATATGTGTATATAATGTGTATATAACAGTAAAGGGACGTTGCTCGTTTTATTACGAAGAGGTATATTTTTAGTTATGGTGTTGTGCTCTGTTTAGTGAGTAGCCAAAGGACGCGATATAAATATTTACAGTATAATGGGGTAATGTTTATTGGATTAATAAATAAATTGCTAATACACCGAGGTATTTTTGAGAACTGGCAATATATTTTGGAATTTTAAATTCAAATGGGTGAACTTTATTTTTACCTCGAAAGAATTACTAGGGATCGAATGTAAAAAGGGAGACACTATATATATATAGAATGGAGAATATTTTTATCATTCAATAGTTTTCGAACACGATAGGGATTCAACGAAAATTCCGAAGTTATTTTTTTCCTTTCTTCTTATTCGTTTCGATATATGTACCTTGGTAAAATAGAACCGTTTTGTGTTACAAAAAATATTTGATATAGTTTTTTTTTACGTTAAAACAAAATGTTACGTATATTCCAAACTTTTATAATAAAGAAACTATTCGAAAACAGTTCAACGCAGCTGAAATAAACTCTCGAATCCCATCAATATATAGCAGAACAAGCAAACGCATCCAAACTTGCCAAACAAATTCATCAATACAATTTCGGCTCCCTTGAACCTCACTGACTTTGTTGAACTCTCACGGCCTTGTCCAGTAACTATTTAAACTCGCATTAATTACGCAATTTTCCACGCCTCGTCTCTGTAACGTCGATTAAAACTTAGCGGCCACTCCACTACAACCACTTATACCTAAACATTGCATTTTTCCTCTCTCTCTCTTTCTCTCTTTTTCTCTCTCTCTCTCGAGAGAGAGAGGGAGAGAGATGCGCGCGAACGGCAAGATGTTACACGCGTTGTTTCATCCTCGCAGGCAGGAACGCCATTAGCGGCCAAACTTTATTCCGCAACAGGTGGCAACGAAATAATTGCAGCGCAAAATTATTGCACCCAAAGCTGCTTCTACTGTTGTAGCATATACTGTACGTCGATGAACCGTGCGTGCACGGGTTTGCGATGTATATAAATTGACGTAATTTCGGGTATATATGGGAGAGAACATCGGTGCTGTGGTGACTATTTCTTGCGGGCTAACGAGGATACGCGGATAGTCTTTCGAGGTTTGTCGCCGCAGTAGATCGTGGATTCAGCATATACGTATAGGTAGAGATAGACAGGGTCGAAGTAATCTCTTGGACTAATATTAAGCTGCAACTGTGGTGAAGAGCGAATCTGAGTGAATGGTGGCTTAGATAGCAACCTCTCATAATATTCCGTAGTTTATCCTGGTTATTTTTATAACAGGTTTCCATTTGGATATTCCGTATACAGTAAAGGAATAAATACACGCGTTAACAGCGTATCTTATTAAACTTTAGCTTATTCCACAACGTCTGTAATACTTATTCCAACCTTTTGATCACTTCCATCACAACCCAAAACTTTCTCCTTCTCTCTTGTACCTAGTTGCGTTCTGGTCTCACGCGACCGCTTCTCGCGCGTAATTCGGCCGTGTGTCTTAACGGACTTGGCAACTACAACATTGTGTATACAAGGAGAAAAGTTTACCTCTACGCACTGTTCGCACGCTGGTTTCTCTCTCTCTCTCTCTCTCTCTCTCTCTCTCTCTCTCTCTCTCTCTCTCTCCAACACAAGTTAGAGACGGCGGAAATAATGCAACGCGCCCAAATGAGTGTTTATACGAGAAGGTGAGGCGGTGGGCCGGGGGAACTTAATTCGCTTGGCTGTGGAAAGCTTGCGTGTTCACGCTCGAGCGTGCATGAGAGAAAGAGAGAGAATAATAAGGCACGTCACGTGGTATGTATATGGCACGGTGTGAAAAGCAAGGAGTTAATCACGTAATTGAATTTTTTTCGAGTTTCTGTTTTTTTTCTACAATTTGCGTATAAGTATATACACGCATGACGTACCTCGTGAGCCCGTGATGTGGTATTTATGTTTTATGGAGAGTAGATGGGGTATGTATACAGGAATAATAACGCGAAACTGCTTGGATCATCGCATGTATAGTTTTCAGGATTGCCAGCGTGGCTTGACTTTTCGACCCATATTGTGCGAATGTTAGCGTATAAGGAAAAGATGGTACTATTAATTAGTCGTTTATATAATACGTATGTGAAAAGATGCGAATGTATAAATATATCGCAATATAGACACTTTTTATTTATCATAGGAAAATATTGTATCCATCCATAGTCTTTGCATCTTTTATTTTTGGTTTTCATACGTATATACAACATTACTCGGGAGAAATACGGACATCGTGCTTACACTACGAAACGATGTAACAGTCACTTGGCGGCATCCGGCACGCCATTCAATTTACCAATACGGAAAAATAATGAGAATCTATTTATAAAGCGCGTCATAAACAAACAATTGGGAAAGGCGCAAAAGGTATGAGAGCATTGCGTCGTAAAATTATCACCTTGGTAAAGCTCATAAATTCAGTGTTTGCATAGGTTATTAGCAGAGATAAAAGAGCGCGTGGAATAAAATGAAATACTTTTCTCAGTTTATTTACATCGACGCATTCATCCGAGTAGTATTCCACCCTATTTTCCACGGAACCGACGATACACTGTTTACACGATTACCGCTCTATTTTCGAGGCTCTCAACATGCGCATCCTATACACGTGTGAGTCTCTGCTCTGCTCTGCTTCGTTTTCTATATATACATATATAAACAGGACATCGACAGCGAACAGATGAAAAACTTTCTGTATACTTTATGCACTTCTCGAAGTGATAATACGATGTGAAATATTAATTTACTAACTTTAGTCGGACGCGCATCAGGGAGGAAGCGATGGTCACTTCGATGGTATACAGGGACGCGCGCATATCTCCTTTAAAGCGCCGCGGGTTTAAAATTAATTTTATCGTGTACAAGCAGTTTAAATTAACCTCGACGGAAGTGGCCGCTTTTCAGCAGCGTCGAGCTTCGGAACAGTTAATAAATTTTCAGGATAGTAGGGAGAGAAGAAGAATTTTCCGCGGCACGCCAACTTACAGCGCTAATTGCATTACCATATAATTTTGATTAAATTAAAGAGCCTCTTATTTATCGTGCGCGAATTGTAATTTTTGTTAATTTGAAAATACGCTTTTCATTTGCACAAAAGTGCGAAATATATAGGTGGAGTTGATTAAAAGAAAACGTATAATAGAAAGAAATAAACTTTACATTTTAACTTTTTTAATATAAATAATCTTATTACAAAATGTAAATGCATTCTATAACTCTTTAAATTAAAAAACGCATTAATGTATTTACTTAATTAAAATTTTTTCCCATCCATTCATACCTTACATCCCCCAGACATTCAAAATAATAAGAACTAAGCTATACATCAAGAACTCACATGAAATCAATTAACTCTTCAAAACTGTCGTCTTTCATCCAATTTATTTTGATTCGCCCGTAACCATCATCGGACATTTGTCGTCGCAAGTACACAAGTACCCACGGCTTCCCATAAAAACCCTCATCCGCCAAAACTTTATATATATATACATCCTCTACGCAACCTTTCTGTCTTTCTCACCCGTAAAAAAAACCTCCTGAAAGTAACGACCCGCCACGGACTGTAAAGGCATAAAGAATAACGCGGACTTGGCGCAGAAAACGATCCCCACACCTTCAGGATACGTCGAACGTATAGATATATACGTAACGTAGAGAACGACGTCGTTCTCGTGTGCGCAGCCGATACGAAATGGCCATCGCTCAACAACGTCCGCGTCATCCCGCGAGACTCGCGCGGCAACTTTTCCTCTCCTGCGTCTGCGTAGCAATTGCAGAGTCGCCTGAGCGTAAGAAAATTACCCTGGGGATTGTACCATGCTCGCGTGTGATGCAACGTAGACTTTCTAATTCGTCGCTGCGCTTCTTTGTCCCTTTAGCGGTGCGCGGGTGGCTTTTTATTAAGTAGTAAAAGGTAGTGATGAGGTCGTTTGGTGAAGCTACGTTTGGGACCCAATAGAAAGGTAAGTATGATTTGCGTGAGGTAGAAAGGAAAAAGAAAAACTTTTGGTACGCAGTGAGTTTGCAGGATTTTAGAGCTTTTATATACAGACTGTGCATTTTTCGTTGAGGGGATTCAAAGTGATGTACAGGGACGACGGTTCGCAAATGTTTTTCTAAAATATTAGGCTAGTGGTTTATAAGATTTACAATAGTTTTTATTTGTAAATCATAGTTGCTTTGGTTTTTTAATATGAAAAAAGATTAAAAATTTAATTATATTTTGTTGGAAACGACGCACCACACGTTATATTTTATATCTTGTATGGAATAATTTGCGTTTTATTCATTCAAGCATTGTACATTTTAATTTATTCTTAAATATGAAAATACTTTTTTACTCATTTTTCCCAGCAGTTCAGATTTTCTATAAAAACTTGTACATGAAATTATGAAAATTCCAAAGTTATAATAAGAATATCGTCTTCAGCATGCCCCGACATTATTTCGCAACTTGTCTCGCACACTTATGAAATACGAAATACTTTTAGAAAACCTGTGCGTGCGCGTGCATAGAGGAGAGAGAGAGAGTGAGAGAGAGAGAGAGAGAGAGAGAGAGAGAGAGAGAGAGAGAGAGAGAGAGAGACACGCGCTAGACAAAAAAAAACCCCACACACGCGTTTCCTCCATCT
>JAYJLV010063156.1:0-17043 GCA_036873485.1 Torymus texanus
GAGAGAGAGAGAGAGAGAGAGAGAGAGAGAGAGAGAGAGAGAGAGAGAGAGAGAGAGAGAGAGAGAGAGAGAGGGATCGAGGAATCGGACAGCAGATACGATGCTTATCGCACCCTGAGATTCGTCGCGCGCGGAATTGCGGAAAAGGTACATATATATGTATGTGTGTCTATGTGTATAAGTGTATATATATTCTTTTTCTGTCTCTCACTCACTCGTGCGATTCTTTGTTCGGCAAATCGCTGGATTTTTGTTCTAATCTAAAGCCTCGAGAAGAAAAAGACAGCCGCTGCTTCTTCTCTTTCCTTTTTCCTTTTCTCCTATATATGTAGCTGCTTGCCACAGCAGCAGTAGCAGCAGCCGGCCGAGCGTGTCGCTCCTTTTTCCCTCTCTCTCTCTCTCTCTCTCTCTCTCTCTCTCTCTCTCCTCTGCACCTCTCGGCAAACTTCTGGAGCGTAGCCTCAGGGCTGAAAGAGGAAGCCAGAGTTCGCTCTCGCACGCTCCTTATCGACGTCTGTCTGTCTCTCTTTCTCTCTTCCCTTCTCTACTACGACGAGAGAGAGAGAGAGAGAGAGAGAGAGAGAGAGAGAGAGAGGGAACGAATGGTTTACATTTCATTAGCGTGTAAAGATTTTCATTTAATCAGCAAACTCGCTCTGCGCCGAGTCGACTCGACTTTTCGCAGTTTAAGTGTATCGGAGAAAGAGAGGAAGTGAGAGAAAGAGAGACAGGAGTAATGCGCGTTTCACATAGTCGTGGCTGATGGAAGAGACTTGGTCGAATTGTCATATTTACGATGGCACAGAGATCGATGTGCGCTCGCGAAGGTGGGAGAGAGAATGTCAATTTCTCTCTCTCTCTCTCTCTCTCTCTTTCTAGTGGAGAGGGAGAAGGTTTTCTCAGCTGGAAAATTGGAACACGTGTTCGCAGTCTTTATTCTAATGCGCTCTAGTTTTCGAGCTCGCTGGTCGCGGAAACAATGAGGTGGTACGAGGCGGGCGAACTTTCGCTCGAGATATTGAAAGAGGCAGTGAGTGTTAATTTGTCTTGAGTGAAAGTATATAAATTTTATTCTCTCCTTCGAGCTTCTAACGTGTCGTACAAACTTTGATCAGCGGAATTTTGTACAATTTTTTTTTAAAGCGAATGTAATAAAGGTTTTGTAAAATTATTAAATGATGGTGGAAAATTGCTAGAATTATTTCATATGCAGACGATACTGTTATAAAATAACATTTAATGATTCATGAATTGCTGCAAATTGTTCATCTAAAATTTGAAAAATGATTGGGATAGTGACTACCTGATAGCTTACATATAAAGGTAATCTAAATGTTAAGGGAATTTTGAATTCTACATATTTAGCAACTGCTTTTTATTGTAATAGCAAATATGCACATTGAGTACGTATATACCTAAAAAAACTATATTAAACTTAAAATTTAGTTTTATATAAACGAAAACTTACAATGATAATGTATTAAATGCTTTACCTGTATTATATTATTTACTGTATAATATTGCTCTGGGTTGGGAAGTAAAAATAATCTTAATGTACTATACAAGAACTCCGAAACAGAATAAAAAATTATTTACGAATTTAGATTTATGTAAATGATATAAATTAAGTAAAGTAAAAAATTAATAATTTACACGTTATGTATATTTAATATGTACTTTATACTGCTTTGTTTTAGTACTGTTGAGATATTTGTTACGAACAATGTTATAATATCTTCACCATTTAACTGTTAATATTAAAATTTTTCATAATAATTTTAAACGATATCGGTGATTGAGGTTCGCCATTTCAATGAAAATCATATTTAATTAATTCTCTAAAATATTATCAAAATTAATTAATATTGGTATACTTAAATTTTACTGGATAATTTTTCTTAAAAAAGCCCATAAAATTTTAATTAGATTAATTGATGAAAAGTAATTAATAATTGCTATTTAAATTTTATTAGATAATTTTTCTACAAAAGCTTATAGTATAATATTTCAATTAGATTAATTGAATAATAAATAGAAGCGTGCAGTACGCTACACTGAATTAATTCGTCTTAATTGTAACATTAGAAAACAGAGCGAGGTGCTTATTCCATCCCAGGGTTAACCACCAAGACTCGTCAGTGGTATTGACGATGGACAACCCTTGCCTCGTACGCCGTGAGTACATCCTCCGTAACGCGGCTTTATATAGCGAATTCTCTCTCAAAACTTTGTAGATTGATTGACAATTTCATTACGCAGAATAAGTGAATTTTGATAAATTGGTAATTCTAGTAATAATTGAGTTATAACGAATTACAACTATTCGACCGCTGTGGCATAATTGAGTAGCCGGTATTCCATACCTCTTTAATTAAACTTTCAAAGAGAAACTTGAATGTTCCGATGAATTAATGAAATCGATAAGTAAGATAAAGAAAAATACCTACTGAAACCGCGAATAGTCATATTTTATTGTTATTTTTTTGAGTTGCATCATCAGGTATGAACTACAGAGAAAAATTTTCTTCATAAAAATATTCATAAAATTTTATAAAAACCAAACATCACGCTTTTAACATAATAAGTCGGTACATAAAATTATATTATATCAATGTACAAAGAAAAATTAGCTGATTATTTGTGATAAAATATATTGTTGACTCTCAGGACCCCTCATATAGATACTGCCTAGTACACACCACTGATAGCCATTTTTTATTATTAAAATTATTCCAGTTAATAAAACTAATCAAATAGATTACATTCAACTCAATTAAATAAATTAGTGCCCCTCTCTCTTCGTATAATCACGAAATAATTGCAAATTACGTCTAGACAAAAATATAAATTTTTTATCCTCACCTACCGCTACTCATTGTTGGTTTTATACATCCGTTCCGCCCTCTTGATTAAAACCAAATAAATACATAATTGAGTTGAAAATATCATTTCTGTGTATATATACACGCGTAGGTCGTTAATTCCGAGATGCACTCGCATATATATTCTAATTAAAAATAATTCTCTTCAAACGCGTCTAGACGAGACGTATAATTGCCCGACGCGCGTACGTGATTCGAATGTTATTAATCTCTCTCTCTCACAAACACACACTCTCTCTCTATATATATATATATACTGCGCGTGCAGGCGCTCTCTCAGAAAAGTATATACATATACTTGGACTTTTCGTGGATGTCCTTGTATGAATGAGGTGAGGTGAACGAGAGTGAACGAGTCAAAGGGGTTAATTGAATTATTTCAATTAACTGATTACATTCTTAGCTCGTGTTGGCGACGACGACGACGACGACGACGACGACCTTGCTACGCTGCGCGGACATTAAACACGATTTTTATCACTGGCCCCACGCGCGCCTCCGCCGGAAGACAATTATGCGAGTTGCTGAAATGTGATGACTTTTCTCTCTATATATGTATGCGTGTATGTATATATGTGTAACAATGCTTGGGCGACGCAGATATAAGCGGACATACAAATTGAAAATTACGCGCTGCTCTCTGATTATTCGGAGTGGAGAAAAGTTTTTGCGTGATATTTATCCTTTGTCGTCTGTATCAAATGTTACATGCACTTGTAGTTTCGTAACGGGACAAAAGTGGATTTGTTGAATAAAAATAATGTTTCTTTTTCCATTTTTGTATGAAAGATATCAATCGGTGGAAAGGCAATTAACATAACCGCATGGTAAGTCGGACCTTTCAGAGAAGGTTTATGTAATTTAAAATTAATATTGTAACTTTCATTTTTAACCAGAACATCTTCATATGGCTACATTTCAATATATGTCAAATGGCCTGAAAATCTGTTTTTCTAACGTGAAATATTATGCAGAAAAACGCAGTAGTAGCTCGTTTCTACGAAATTTTAGAACATTAATTTTTGATGACTCCCGAGTTATACCTAGAAATACTTATATAAATATAGTCACATAGATATCTCTGGATTACTTTGGCTGAATTTTTTAACGAAACTTTTTTTAAGTTCATATACATCAAAGTCAAGTTCATTATATATAAGGAAGCGTGGAACGACGCTCGGGAAAAGAGAAATGAGTGTTTTTTTGTAACTATCAATCCTCCTGTATCCCGAACATTTTTCGAACGAAACCGGCGAAGATTATTACACGTAATTGATTTCACAATAAACGTGCGTTTGGAAGCAAAGTAATGAGAGGTAATTATTTAAAGAGGAGTTTGATAAAAAAAAAAGGTAGTACGAAAATTTCCATTCGACATTGGTAATCATTTATATAATCATCATTGTAACTTGGAAATTTATGTTTTTAAAAATAATTTTGTAAAATAATGGTGTTATAGTTTTGTGTTAAGGTCGAATTGTAAATTATGAAACAAGATTGAGTACCAAGTATAAAAACTATTCTTTAATAATTTCACAATAACGAAAGTCATCAACGTAAGTATGTTATAGTAGAGTAATGATTGAAAAACAGTTCAATTTAATAATACAAATACTTTAGTTGTATGCATAAAGGGACAATATCATTTTTATAGGTTGCTACCGCGTATATATAGTTTCTGCGCGAGTAAAATGTATTCATTGTAAATGAATATGTAGCGATTTCAAAATTAAAATATCCATATCTATAGAAACACTTATTAAAATTAAATTTCATGATAAAATTTCAAATTGATGCTTGATAATTGTAGATTAAAATATAGCGTATCCATTGATTGCATTCAATGCACTGACCTATATATGATGACCATTGACAAAATTTATATCTAAAATAATTTTACGTATTTTATAGCACTGCGTGACCTGAATAGTACTTTTTTGCATCATGTTCATCGCACACATTACGCTCGTGCGCTAACCTCACGGTGCAAAAAGGACTACTTTAGGGCACGGATAGACATGACAGCAGGCTTAGGGCAGGGAGTGATATAAAATATGCTATACCCTCGCTGCGCACGGACCCTAATTTCACGCTGTGCGAAAAAGTGTTACTTTAACCACACGTATCGTAACTTACTATGATAAAACACGCTGATTTCGACACGACTTTTATATTCTTAAGTAATCATTACAAGTTTCCCATATTACCTTACATAACGAAATCTTTCAGCATCTTCCCTCAGCGTCTTCACTCTCCCATCACAATTTTACCGTGACCGCAACAAAGAAGCAGCGCGTAACAATCAACCCTGTACATACATATATTTTGTGTGTGTGTGTGTGTGTGTGTGTGTGTATATATATATATATATATATATATATATACCTGCTGACAATTAAAATTTATGCCCAGAGAAACTCGGCTGTGCGCACACCCGTCTACCGATAAAAATCCCCATATATATATATACACACCTACACCTTCCGTGCGCTTGGTCCTCTCTCTTTCTCTCGTGCCCGTCAATTTCCGATAACTCGTTACACAGCCTCGCTCCGTGCGCGGCCATTAAAAACAAAGAGCCACGACTTCGGGGTGAACCTTCGTACATATATATATAGTATATATATATACACACACACAAAAGCAACAAAAAAAATCTCTATACTCTCCTCCTCCCGCGCCGAAGATATCCGCATCACGGCTCATTTTAAACAATGCGATCTTTATCGCTCCTCCTCTCTCTCCTCTCAAGTCTTTTCACCCAGCGTGTATATATATACACCCAGCTAAACATGCCCCCCTCTGTACCCTAAAAGAAAAAAAATGTCCAAAAAAAAAAGAAAAAAAAAGCTTACTGGTGGCCGAACAAACGAGGGCGCACAGCGTATAATCCGCGGTTTTAAAGGAGAAAGGCGGCCCCGTTAATAAGGAAGCTCTCTTTCCCTTCCCTCCTCCTTATTCTTCTTCGCCTCTCACTTCGCGTCGTTATTAAACGGATTTTTACCTCTCCACACATACACACCACGCGAGAGTGCACCGGTGATATATTAGCGCGCGGGTGAGCGTGCGCGTGTCCCTTGGTTCTTGGGCTCACGCGCTCAAGGCCGCGCGGGGCGATAATTAAGACGGACGCTGATGCGCCCCGATAGCGAGCGCTTTTTAAAGAACCTATATGTATATATACATACACACATACATACACACACTTCTTCTTTTCGCCCGCCGTTTATGCCCCCTCGGCGAAATAAAGAGCGCCGTCGTCGTCGTCGTCGTCGTCGTCGTGAGTTTATCCGAGATTTATCGAAGGAGAGAGAGAGAGAGAGAACGCTGAAAACGCTGCAAAACATGGCTTATGTGTGTGTGTATGCATGTGTACACCGTGGTCCGGATAACGAGGCGCTACTGGGAGGAGGAGGAGAAGGAGGAGGAAGAGGAGGAGGAGGCGTATGTATGTATATGCATGCGCGCGTGGTAATACGTATAGAGAGAGAGAAGGGGGCGAATGAGCCGCGGCCGTTATGGATGCTCCCGCGGTCGTTTATTAAGGGAATTTATCTTTCGAGGATAGCGCTATAGTAGTGGTAGTGGTGGTGAGGCCGCTGCCACTGCCAGCCGCTGCTGCCCTGTGTACGTGTATGTATATATATAGTTGATACTTACATGTACTGTGTATGCCCAAGACTCGGACGGTAAAGTGCACAAGGTGGATTTCAGGGGGAGGATTTTTGTACATTATCAGTCGATCGAGATTATAAGCGACGGTGGGTTAGGGTTGCACGCCGAGAGATTCGATATATTGTGGAATTTTCGTAAATAAATTTAATTTTGTTTGAGCTTGGATAATTAATTAATGTCGTGTTGTGTGAAGGTTCGTTTTTATATCGGCGAAATAATTGTACATGTGTGTGTATTTATTCATCAATTCAGAAGGATATGGTATTTAAGGTCATTTTTATAATTCTATATATTTTATATGTATGACTTTGTTTATTCTTTTAAAGCCTGAATATTGTTAAATAGCGGTTGAATATAAATGTATAATAATAGGGAAAACATAAAAGCGATTCGTGTAGTATTGAAAATCTGTAAAGTGAATTTCAGGTATAATGAGATTTGGTATTTAGTTATATATAACACAAATTAATATAGGATATATAAATATGGAGCGCGCAGTTTAAAATCAATTATAAATATTTAATTTAAACTTCTGCTCTGACCGTTTTCAAAAGGTATAACGCAAATTACAAGTATTTCAATATTTTCGATATCGAATCTATATACCAATTTACAACATACACATATACGCATTGTCTATAATTAAAGAAAAACCTCGAATACCAAAGTTTTAATTAACCTCAGAAATGCCAATTTTTCGTCCCTTTCGTATATAAGTAACAGAGTAACTCATGCACGTGAAACAAAAAAACGCGAAATCTATAATTAGTAGCCATTACCTGCTGTAATTAACTACCCCGATGTAGCCATAGATTTATTAAATTGCAAAATATGAGATAAAATAGCGTTCTCTGCTCTCGCTTGTCTATATAGTATATACGTGCACAAGCGCGCGTGCGGCAATCATTATTCAGCGATCGGCCGGCGATATTCAATGAAGTCGATCAGTGGAGCTGCACGCTGGATACATATATATATATATCTTTACCTTCACATACGTGAGATTGTATCTGCATAAAGAATGCTTCTCTAAAAAATTGCTCTTTCTTATCGGCCAACGTGTATGTGTATATATATGCGTGCACAATAAATTTCGAGCAAAGGTAAACCCGTTGCGTACCTATACGTGAAAATCGTAAAATTCATAGATATATATATGTGCACGCGGACCGGAGAGTTTTCCATTCTCACGCGTAGGTTGTACCACGGATACATCTATAATAAAACGCGGCGCGGGAGGAGCGGTAAAAACTTTAATTAACTTTTAATTAAGCCGTATTTTCATTGCAGAATCGCGTTCACGTTTAATCACGGGGCAAGCCCGACATTTTATTCTGTGTATATACATATATACATATATATATATACACACACACTCACACAAACATACACACATCCATATAGGCGAATATGTATATCGCCCGATGAAAACTCGTTTATCCTATATGATGAAGATATACATGCACATATCACCGAGAATCTTTGTACTATGCGCACAAAAACAGTCTCATTTTTCTCAATCGCGCGCATGCGCGAGAGCGTATATACTGAAAAAGACTTTGTGAAAATGACCACTTTGTTGATCAGCTAAAAAAAAAAGGGGGGGGAGATGAGATTGCTAAGGATGTTGTGCTCGCATAACCGCATTCTTTTTCTTTTCTTTTCATCTGTTATGTGCGCCCTGGCCGTCCATTCACATGCAACTATATACACTGCGCGATATATAGCGAGAGAGAAGTGGAAATTCTGTGGCGCGCAAAAACACCAACTGCTTTACTTTTATATATATATAGAGGATACTTTCGTGCTCCCGTACACGTCGCGGGACGAGGGAGAGAAGTAATTTGTTTCCGTGCGCTCAGTTCGCGGCCTGCTGCCCCCGCGAGGGTAAAAAGTTCTTATTGGCTATGATATTACCTCGGTTAACGAGCAAATGATTAAGGTGTGTATTATATATATATTTATATATACACGCGGTGGCTATACGCGAATTTCGTTAAATTCAACGAATTACACGTGCGGTTTACGCGAGAGGTTCATCATATGTACGATCGTTTTGGAGTCGTTCGGGACTGTTTCTCGGTACGAGTATAGTTAACGTCAATTAAAATGTATTGTGCGCGTAGATTCGTTGGTTGACGCTCGTTGATAAGTTTGTTTTTGTAATACGGTACAGTGGATTATATACATTCTTTTCAATTTACTTGTTGGAAGATACGCTGGCAATTGTTTTTATTTAGGTATTGCCTTATATACCGAATGACGCGAAGCAAATTCAGCATGCGGGAATTACCAATTGAAAATGAATAATTTACTGCATTTCGCGGTGTAAATATTTTATTACACACTGCAAAAAGTTTACTGTTCGCCGTATTGTTGCGACTTATTATATTAGAGTGAATTTCAACCTCAACGGATAATAATATTCCGCGAACGTAAATCTGCATTGAAGTTTGTCTTTGTAGAATTTAAAATATACCTATAATAACATTTTTAGAATGCTCATATAATGAGAAAAATATTGAAGTTATTGTTGTTTTACATAATTTTATTATTTACTGTAACTTTATAACAAATCAACTTGCGTTAAATCCATCGTATAGAACACGTATTTTAATCAAGTACTATTTAAACTTTATATCATTCTCAATTTATATTTAAATGACGAACGAACGGAGTAAAACAAAAAAACGTATAAGCAGACTATAAATAGTAGTAGGAGAAACATCTCTTTATTCCAGGCAGCAGCAGCAGCAGACTCGATAAACATGCTAGGCACATTTCTTATGCTTTGCAATGAGGCTTTCTTCGCTCGATCTTCCTCCACATGCGCTCATATATATGCCCGAGCGTTCGATTTACATTTCATACCTGTTGCATTATGTATGCATTCGGCGTGGATTATCCATATTCGCGGGAGATCTCGCGCGGTATAAATCAATTCCCTGGATTGCCCATGCAATGCTGAAGAATTAAAAACCCAATCGTGTATATATATATATATATATATATAAAGGTAAAAGTAAAACGAACCTATTTCAATGCAGCGGTGAAGAGTCAATCGTTATCTGTCAGCAGAGATCTTGACTTGCGGAAATTTCGCTATAGATTTAAGAGAATCAGCGTATTTAACTTAAAAAAAAACGAAGTTTCGTATTGGTAACTGGATCATCGACTGCTATAAACATAGATTAATATAATATATAGTATTCAGTTTCGAACTTCCTTTTCGGTGAAACTTCTATTCTAATTATAAAATATAAAAATTCGAAATGATAATCCACGATTTAAAATTTTCAACGGTGTATATCGAACCTGAATGATATATAATATCAATAGTTACGAACAGATCCAAGAAACGACAAATATACTTAAGAAAAACCGATGAGAACTTTTTGGGCGTACGTCGACCAAAAATAAAGCTATAACTACGATACCATTCGCGTAAATTCACGTATATATCTCATATATATGTGTGTGTATCTCTATAAGTCCCCGACTGTCGCAATGTGTCCAAAAGTAGATCCTCTCTCTCTCCCTCACTTGCACGCACCCACGGACGGACAAGGGCCATATAGCTTATCTGGGATCCCGGTGTCTATTGGTTTTATCGCGATTTAACACAGCTTTGGGAACTCGCTCGTTCATTCGCCACGACGACGAATCCCGCGCGTGCGCGTGGTAGATCTTGATAGAAAAGAAATTATTGAGTCCCGAAATTCGCGCACATTCGTATATATGTCTTGTTATCGCGCGCAATATCGGTCTTTAGGTTTATTCAAATGAGCCAAGAGGTGGGACACGACGACAACGTCGTCAGCAATAAAATCGAGCTCCCCAAAAAGCGAAAAGGATATCCACGCCGATGCAAGCGGAGGATCAGAGAAGAGGGGCAAACAAAAATAAAATACCCGGTGAGATTATAAAAATCGAGGAAGTGCACACACGATGGGATGTCTGTATACCTGTCCGCATATATATATATATATGTGTCTTGAAGTGGAGAAGAAGTAGGAGGTGGAGATGGAGATGGAGAAGGAAAGAAGCGAGAAGAACGCGTTTGCCGCGTAATTAGCCGCGATTGTCCTTTAAAGTTTTTAGACTTAATGCCGAGACTGGAGCGCGATAAAAGCCCGTTTATTGCGGCTTATTCAAGCCGTTCGTAGGTAACAAGATCTAATTTAAACATAGTTCGCCGTTTAATGATGGCCGTTAAAAGTTTTTCGCATCGCTTTTATATAGATATATAGACCTGTGTATTCGAGACCGAGGTAAAAGAGAAAGAGACAGAGAGTTTGTTTAAGCGATTAACAGCAGTTTAAAAATGGCCGAGTTGTTGGGATTCGCGAAGTTTGTGTGTTATTGTGTTGCGTTCCTGCAGAGTGATGTAATAAAAATTTATATGCGATAAATAATACGGTTTAACGATAGTTAAATTTATAATAATCGGTTGAGTAATGCAGGATAATGAATTATTTGACTCGATATGATTTTTAACTAATAAATTAAGGGTTGGTAGGAAACTAAAAATGAAATTTTAAATGAGATATATTAGTATTCGTAGTGCTCAAAAGCTGATGAAAAATTTGATGAAGAGAAATAAAAGTTAATTAAAATATATACACATATATACATAAATACTAATTACTTTACGCGCTTTATTATTTTCTATTAATTGTCAGACTATGTTTTCAAATGATAAATTAAATCACTCACAGTTCGAAAACTAAAAGATAAATGTCGAGCATAATCGCCATAAGCGAAAAAGCAATTAACACAGTGGATTCGCTTATAATTTCGAGAGTTAAAGTTTTGTTCTGGAAATGAACGTGTGGTTTACCCAGGAATGTGAAGTGCGATTATATGCATCAGCAGTTACGAGCGTAGCCGTGTACGTATTAAGCATGAAATACTTTCAAAGGATTTTATAGATGTTAAAAAGTGGTCTAATAATAGCTAATCTGATTTCAATTTAAAAAAAATATTTTTAATGATATTACTTCTTGAATATCATCATTTCCATTTATTGTGTAATATTTGTCAATAACGTGAATACTGAATTATTTATTGATGCTTTCAATTTATTTCTGGTGATCTAAATAAGAGCACCAATACCATAATTATTAGATTAAATATATAGTTTTGCTTGTTCTTAGAGAAAGCTTTATAATAATAATTTAAGCTTAGCTAAAAACTGTTTTGAGATTATCAAAATACACTATTTTTCTTAAATTATATCTGGATAACTATTTACCGTGAAAATTTGAATTTTCGAAAATCGATCCATAAATTTAATACTTTAATTAAGATTTACGAAAATAAAAATTAATAAATTTACAATTGTTTAGTAATTAATCGGCTACATTGGAAGACTACGTGAAAATTTTTAAAAAGCAATAACGGGTTTGAAAAGAGCAGGCAATTTAATACGAGAATACATATTTTTAAATTTTTTAATAAACATTTTATTTGTTTTTACAACACAATAAAAACAAAGTAAAATTTAGTGGATTCCGGAACAAAGTGAGTTAAATATTGATTGATCGTGCTTTGCACCGGTTGAAAACAATTGAGGAATCCCAGTGCAGTCTAAAAATCTATTTCAGTAGGTGAAAACAAAAAGAACAAATATTGTTTCGTTAATACCAGTGCAGTTAAAATTAAAGCAAGCACACATACATGTGCACATACGTCTATACGGACGTTTTAGACTTCAAATAACTGAAAATAAATTTCTATAGTGCTTTTTGACAAAACTTAAATATTTACCATTTAAAAACTACCTTCTAAATGGAACTAAAATAACTAATAAATTAAAGTATAAAATTTATATTAACAACTTGTTGGAATAAGTTCAATCTTCTTTGAGTTCGACCTATCTGAAATCAAGTAAAAATAAAATTTCATGAAATATTAGTTTTTTTCGAGTATTTTTCGACGTAAAGTATCGCGATTAAGAAATATGGTGCTGCTAGTAAACCGCCATTATGAGATTGAGTTGAAAAAGAATCCAGAAGTTGGTATGCGAAGTAAGCTCAATGACTGCCAAAAATCAATGACAGTGACATTACGGTTCAAATCTTATTCACCAGAATTCAACAAGAACAGTGATCCTTTAGGTAATAAAGAATTGTGACAGGTATTCGCCGTTACATAAGTTTATTTTATGAGTAAAAATATACATTATTATTACTTTAATCACGTTAATCCAGTCCTAAGTTCCATATAAAAGATTGCATTAAAAACAAGTAAATACTCAAAATGACTTTAAGCAACGATGCATATTATGAGAAAGAACTATATGTATAGCTCTCAGATTAAAGAGATTACATTTTATGATCACAAATCCATATTAAATGTCATATAAAATGTTTTTTGAAAAAAAAAATTGAAGAACATGATATTACTGTATAGATTTTTTATTAATTCTAAACGTTAAAATTCCTCATTTTTGAACTGCACAGAAAGATTTAATTTCACAATTACCTTTTTATTGGATTTTCATATGTTCTGATTTTGCATGACGTATATGTAACAAATTGGGATGAAGTATAAAATCAAATGAAATCTCTCATCGTAAATAATAAATTTATATTCTAAATAGGTTTTCGAACTTTTAATACCTGTATCTGTTACGGGTGGGAACGAATAAGTTTTAAATTCTGTTCATTTCTTCTGTTCTCCCATTACAAACAGCATATTTATAGTGAAAAATAAATTTTTTAAGCATACACAATTTCAATAATGGAGTTCACTCTGCGCAGGTGAAAAGAGCTTAAGAGAATCGCAATTGGTTCGTGGAAGAGGAGCATCGCGCCCGCATTGACGAAGCCAAATGGCCCAATTAGAGCAAGATCGTTACCGATTTCTTCAGCCTCAAGGGAAACTTGTTTCTTATATAGTCGTCTTTTTGTCGCATGAAGTCTATCGAATTGCCTCTATATAAATAATAATTATTAATTTACACACAAATAGCAAATAAGATTTTTGAAATTTGCTATTCCTTATATATGCAAATAACTTCCTCATATTTTTAAATATTCTTTAGAATTTTGCACATACTAGAGACTCATTGAAAATGATCACTACAAATTGATTAGATTTTAATCAATATTTATTGATACGTATGAGAGGAAGATGCAGAGTGAATGGACTGAATAAGTCGCGTAAAAAATATGCAACAACCGGGACACGAACACAGGGACCCGCGGATTTTAATCCGGCACTCTACCAACTAAGCTAATGTCGCGAGAGCTTACTTGAAGGCCTCGCGCGCATCTTATTCTTATCGTTGTGCTGACGCGTCAGGGTTCGGATGAACAGTCGAGCAGGTGCTATATGCGGTCCGCATAAATTACTTTGACTGTATAGTTTAGTGAAAAATTTGTAGACTGTGAAGGTAAAACCGTACTACCCATGTCTATTAGTCGAACAACGTATTTTTATAATTTATGATGAATTTTATGAACACCTATTCAATGTATATCTGACATTAAACAAATAGATCTTCGCGTTAAAATCACAGTACCAAACTTTTCACAATTCGCAAAGTTATATACTAGATTAGTTTACCGTCACCCGCATCAAACTGTAGAGACATACAACTATAGGTATTTGCAATCATCGTAAATAATGGGTAACGTACATAGAATCAAAATACAACTGCAAAACTACTCCACCAGCCGTCAACATCTTACAAATCCGATTACACTTATTATTCCGACAAAGCATTTATATATCTATATATTCATCTGCCGAAAGCGTCTGTGTGATATGAACCGTGCTTAGATACCAGTGCATCGGGCATTTGCTTGCAAGTTCGCGCAATTGTTTGCCGTACAAACCCTTCTCATCGTGCGTATATTTCGGTCAGTGTACATATATAGGTAGAGTTCGCTCACTTGCGTTGTTGTATTCATGGAGATTAGTTGCGCTCGAACATTGGACTACTCTTCAGGAGCTTCAGCAGTGGCATACGCCGGACTGTAGGTACTACAGAGAACTTGATCGTCTGTCCAGTGAAAAGGAGAGCAGTAAGAGGGAGTTGAAATCTGAATTTAATTAACATCAATTTTGATTTTCAGCTCGGAACTATAGTTCCGTGAAAGTAGTTTCCTATTATGGTATAGGTTACGAGTGCAAAGTGGTCTGATGTGAAATACAATAGTCGCCTATTGTAGAACATTAATTTTGTAAAATAAAAGCTGGTATATATATAATTATCTATTTGTTTGTAATTACAGAAATCGTTAATATATCATTCGATCCTTCGTTTGTCAGTATATAACGATCAGTCATTCGTTATATACATAATATTTGTTGATCATCCAAATAATAAAGCTTGAAACATTATCATATAAATAAATGTAGTTAATTCAATACTAAATATCTCATAAATAACATCTCGAATTTCCAACAAATAAACAATTTTCATGATCGTATCGCAAAACTCGTATAGAACCAAACTTCTCTCCATTCCCGACCCTCCTGCGCTTGTATTTTCAATTCTCAAATCCGAAAAAAGCTCCCTCACCAGCCATTAAAACCAAAAGATAACTTCCTCGCTGCCTGCTTTATATTCCAACAATTTTTGCGCACACGCGCGCGCTCACGCGTCATCCGGTGTGTATCGAAAAACTGGCGATATTTACTCTGCACTATATATATACCTCTATCTTTCTCTCTCTCATTCTATCTCTTTTTCGCGTATACGTAGATCCGCATCAAATTAAAGGAAAATATTCATAGCGTTCGCGCGCATACAAAGGCCGCATCGTATGCGCATATATATATATATATAGCTCTCGGTTCTCCTCTCGCAACCAATAAAAATCCCTCCGCACTTCACGCGCTGCACACATCGCATAACTCTTTCCTTCCTTCTCAACTGCGCATGTATGTGTATGTATGTGTACATTACATCAAGCCGATTCTCGCACGCGCGCGCGTTAAAATTATTGTCGTGCCATACAGTGCACGGTTCTCTCTCTCTCTCTCTCTCACTCGAAAAAAAAAAATTTCATACGCGCGAGAGTATTCGAGATTCACTCGCGCGAATTCTCAGCGCGTGAGTACATGCGCGTGGTTATTGAGACGTTGAGCTCTGAAATCGAAAAAAGGATTATCGAGTTATGGAAGGAGAGGATGAACGTATGCGCATGCGCGAATGTATATATACGGGGGCAATTTGAGCAAAAAGAGAGAGGGAGGGAGGGAAAAAAATTAACTTGCGCGCGAGAGAGGGAGATAACGGGAGGGAGTAAGAGAGAGAGAGAGGCGAGAAGAGAGTGATTTATCGGTATATCGAGCGTTTGCTTCGCGAGCGCGCATATATACCATATTATTTCGCTCTCTATCTCCCTCTCTCTCTCTCCCTCTTTCTCGCTCGTGAGATATGTTTACCGAGAGAACGCGTCTGCGGTTGCATACCTGCTTATGTACCTGTACGCGTTTTCCCTCTTGTCTGTATATGTATATACACCGTATATATACCTATATATGTATGTATATACCGTGCAACAACGTGTTCCTCGTTCTCTCTGTCTGAGAAAGAGAAGCTCACGCGCGCGCGCAAGGGGTTAGTAGGCAAGGACAAGTACGTGCGACTGTGTATATGTACGTCTATATAGGTATAATATAATCGCTCTCGCAGTCGTATATATTATCAGCGGAGCGGCGCGTGGTGTATATTATTTATGACGATGGTGGTTGTAAGTTTAAGTGAAAAATTTAGTATACCCTATAGAAGGAGAGAGAGAGAGAGAGAGAGAGAGAGAGAGGGGGGAGGATTGTTATTGATCTTTTTATAAGAAATTTGTCGCCTGATATATCGCGCTCGCGCGTATGCGTTATTATAGCAGAGGGAGAGTCGTGAGTGTGTGTATGATATGTGTGAGCTCGCGGGACATGAGCTCTCAGGTGGTTAAGGAGGTGTGTGTCTTAATTTAGGAAGTGGTCGTTGCCGTGTTCTTAAGGTAGTTTCGAGACGATGGAAGTTAACAGTTTACAGTGGTGGGGTAAGATTGTAAATATCGTTTTCGTCGTTTTTCGACTCTAATGAAAAGCTGCGCTTGTTACTGATTTTTTTTATTACTTTATTGTATGTTTCGGAAATTGTATGTTAACCTTTTACAATGTTTTGCAAGGATTTTATTATACGTTTTAATGTATATCACCGTTTAATTTGATTCTATTATATTTCCCGAATATAATTTTACACCGTGCGAGATAGCTCATAAATTTATAAAATGTTTTACGAAATTACAGAATTCTCGCATGAAAATTATAATAATAATTTTTTTGGGGGGGATATATATACAGGTTGTTCAAAAACCATAGCATTGGGTATATATGACGCGATAGAGCGGAAAATTCTAAGATGGGATCCTGAAAATCAAGGAGATCGGTAGGGTAGATTTTCCGTAATTAATTAATGAAAATTGCTCGATTGGGCCAATGAGCGCGCGGCGTTAGCGGCAAGCTGTGG
>JAYJLV010063166.1:0-17042 GCA_036873485.1 Torymus texanus
TGTTAGTTTTCGTCCACAATGACCACAAAATGCTAGTTTTCGTCTAGAATTTTTGATAGTGCTAGTTTTCGTATGAAACTTCAAAAGTGCTAGTTTTCGTAACCAAAAAATTTGAGTGCTAGTTTTCGTATGGTACGTCGATATGAAAGTATAATAAATAAATTAAATTAAAATTTCTTACAGTATCGCAGTGTTAATATAGTATAAGTAAGACGAAGAGCGCGCGTGATCTTGCTAATACTATTAAAACTTACATGAGTCGAAAGTATCACTGTTTTACTCACCTGAAACACAAAATAATACATACAAATTAATTTTTTTTTTCTATGTCTAAGAAGTAAATTGTAAAAAAAATTATATATGTAACATCAGTTAAATGTAATAGACTTTTTCAAATAAAAATAATAACTAGAAGTTTAGTAAATAAATATAAGAGAGTTAAAAGAAAAATTCCTTTAAAAATGCTCATCTTGTATTTTTAAATTTTTAAATTTTTAAATAATTTCTTAACCTCAGAATTTTTAGAACGTTTCTAAATAGTTTCCGTACTCAGCTGATACAAAAGATGAGTTTTTGTTTAAATTAAGGGTTAGTATTATATCGATTTTGAAGGAAGCATGTAATTACTCGGCCTAAAGTATCGACAAAGTCGTGAAAAGCGTCTGTTCGCAGTTGGCTGTTACTTGTGATTAGCGTACCCGTATATCGACGCCCCAGGGAATCCCTTTGTGAATTTAAACTAAACATTTTTCTTGGCTCAATTTAAAACGGGGTCATGGTGATTTCAACTTTTATCTTCAACTTTTATCCAAATTGAATAAGAAGTTATGTGATATTGTTGGAATATTCCTTCAGAAATACTTTTCACACTTTGTACTTACTTCTATCTCTGTTTTTTTTATAAATTAGAAAATTGCAGTTAAAATTTATGGCTTGACCCTCTTTCTTCTTTTACCACTTTACAAAAGGTGGGGAAAAGCGGTAATTTATGTAACTTTTTAGCTCTTTCTCGGAAATATCTCTGACTTGTTCGTTGCGCAAAAGGACGACCTCAATTCTCCTAATAACGCGCTTTCTCATTTGCGCTTCTCGGTCTCGTTTGTAAAGCTTGCGTGGGAAGTAAAATAATTCTGCTTTCATGACGCCTGTACCATACCCGTGAGGACTCCTTACATGTTATGGAGCTGTTTCCTTGAAAGCTAAGGTGCGAACCGTCACTGTACTGATATGTGCTTTCAAACACAAATTATGAAGAAGCTTTTGATGTATCTCTATGGAAAGTAAATTGATGAAATTTACACTTTTTATCAAATTACTTTTTTAATTAATTTGTATACGAAAAATCGTTACTTTATTCCTATAAGCGGAAATATATAGTTGAAATTTACATTACGATAGTTATTAAAATTGAATTAACATTGCAATATCAATGTGTATTTTATTTCTCTCCATATTTTACATTGCACGACCGTTTATTATTAAGTAATTACCTGAACATATAACGGTTTTGTTTAATCATTTGAATTCTTAAGTAATAGTACTGACTTTACAGGTAGCATTTTGAAAAATATTTTTTACACCTTCTAATTTTATTGCAATAAAATATATTTTTACCATCCAAGTTTCGAGAAAAGTGCAAGCATGCCCAAGTAGCATTTAATATTTTCCTTGACCCTTTTCCCTGTCACGTCGAACTTTTCCGTATCTCCACAAAAATTTCAACAACCTTCTCGTCGAGGCATCGCCCGATGAAACGCTACATGTATGCGCCCTTTTCCGTCCCACGGCAACTATAAATCAAAGTTCCATCGACTGCCAACGACATCCACTTTCCGCACCCCCCCAGCTCTCTCCCGAAGCGATTATCTCCCTTGTACCTTGGCGCGCATCGTCCAGCTTTCTCTCTCCTCGTGTATATAGCGAAGGTTGAACTACAGGGGAGAGAACGTGATGCAAGAGGGAGCGAGAGAGCTAACCGATGGCGTCGAGCCATCCGTGGCCTCGCTCGCTAACACACGCGCGTGGACACGTGGTGAAAGTGGGTCGAGGCGACGCAATTCGCAAGCTGCACTTTCGCTCGTTACGCAACGACGGGGGTGGTGGTAGCGAAGCGAGAGAGAGAGAGAGAGAGCACCGACGTCATAGGGAATTGGGGTCGGTCCCGAAGTGCCGCGCGCGCGCGCCATGGGTACATATATATAGGGAGCAGGAGCAGGATGCACGCGTTGAGGAATTAAGCGAAGGACGAGGCCAGGCTACGGACGTGTTCGCTGCTGCTGCTGATCGCTTGGAAGAGGAACAATGACGTAGTCGCTCGCGGAGGAGTGGATCAGCACGAGGACGGAGGTTTATATGTGTTGAGAAAACGCGCGAGTGTGAGAGGATACGAGTTGTACTCATTGAGGGGGAAATCCTTGAGGGAGAATTTCTCGCGGTTTGACTCAGTCGTTTTTCTTTATTGGATTGACCTTGAAAAAAGGGAATGTAGTCGAACTGAATTGCGTTATTTTAAAGTGAAATAAACAAGTGTTTTTTAGGAATTTTAAAAGAAATTAAAATGTTACTTTTAATTTTAATAAATTACTTTATACCACGTGACGTAAGAATGTCTGTATAATGATAAAATAAATACCCATTTTATTTTTACTGGCGTAAACATCTAGGAGATGTGCGACCTTCTTCGTGGTTTTATTTTTCTACTGAATAAATACATGGTAACTTTAAAAGGTCGCAAAACGATAAATAAGTTTTCCTTGAAAAATACGTCCTGTCCTTCGTTAACGCCTGGCTGATCCGACCCTGGCACTTTCTACTGAATCGCGTAGGGACTAATAGCTTATTTACATTTTTATAGCATCTTTGTTATTATTTTGATGATAAAAAATATCCTATTTAGTTTTCATATATTTTAATAACTGTTATCTATTTTTTATTTCTAAAAAAAAATAAATATTGATCACTTTTCAATGAATTTTTATTCTTCTAAAGCGCCGTTGCTGACAATATTTTAAATCTATGACTTATTTCTGTATGTATGATCAAAGAAACAATATCAATGATATGTCAATATTAACAAACATGATATCGAAGCAACTCATATCGTGCCCACATGCGTTATCGCGTGACACGTTGTTGAGTGACGTAATACCTCGGTGACCACTTGACCCATTTTAACTTATTTACACTCGAAGTAACTTACTTCAATCCAGCCTGATATAATATTTTAATAATAACAAAATTTCTTCTCCAACGATTTTGACTTTTAGTGAAGAACTGTACTTATAAAAATATACAGATCTAGAAATCTTACAATTACACTAACCAGCAATAAAATAGTATGATTCACTTTGTAGTGCATAATAAGACTTCGAACAAGTTATATTGATTTTTATGTGTTTTACTTTCTTCTCCTTTCTACCTTTGACACTGTTACTTACGATACCTGAATCTACCATGAAACTGTTATTCAACACGAATGTAATATTCTCAATAAAACAGTTCAGCAAATATCCGGCTGTATGCGTCATCAGACGTTTACATGTATATTTATTCACCAGTCACCGGTTAAGTTTTCACCTGAAGAAACTGCAACTACACTCGAACTAATTAAAAATTTGTTAATCCCGATCCGCCAAGTGAGCAAGCTCTTTGCGCACGAAGGCAACGTCAAAGCAAACTGAACTTTGAACGCCCCCCCCTCCCCCCACCGCTTCGGCCCCTTTTCTCGCTTCAGCCATACATCGACCAACGTCGGCACCGATGTACATCCGCTAGTAGTGAGAGTCATCGAAAGTCCAGCCAAGGAATTTCCAAGGATCCAGTCCTTCTCCAACCTTCCCTCCTTCTCTCTCTCTCTCTATCTAACTCCGCAAACTCGATGAAAACTCTGCGAGATTTTTTAAGTTTACCGGCACACGACGTTTAGTCTCTTCTCCTCTCTCTTTCTCTCCTTGCGCGGTGATAATGGGTCGAGGTCGAAAAGCAAGAGGGGGGGAAGAAAACTACTTAAAACTTGGTGAGGTGGGGAGGGGGGAGGGTGTCGGTGGCTCAACTTGCATTCGCTTAAATCGCCTCGAAAGTACGACCCTTTGTGCAAACGACCCGCGCGAGCGATAGTAGCGAGCGGCAGTGTGAGCGCGCGAATTCCACAGGACGCGTTCGCGAGAAAGAGAGAGAGGGAGAGAGAGAGAGAGACGAAGTTACGTGGGTGCCGGTGGCAAAAATTATGAAGTCAATTTAGCGTAATGGAAATGCCTCTCGGTGATTGGCCGACTTAAAGGAAGTAGGGGTAGAGGGGAGAACTGTATAGATGGTGGGCGAGGATGGGCCAAAGTTTGTTTATGTTTCTCGGAAGCAGGGAGGGCTATGGTGGTTTGTCGGGCGTTTGGGGTCGGAGAGTTGCAGAAACAACGGTTTGATGTGGCTTTATTAAGGATACACTTGAAATTGTCTTGCCAGTGTTGTGCTTTTAGTTTACATTAAGCGCTGGTTTGCTATCAAGGATAATTGTTCTTTTCAAGGAAGTTTACGCAGCTTTTGTTGCTGTTGCAAGATTGAAAGCCGTAAAACGTATAACTTTGGATTTTTCGAAAATTCATTTTAATAAAGAAAACGATTGTTGATTTTATCTGTTTTTAATATTTCAGAAAACTTAATTTTAGATACCGTTTTAAGGAAAGTGAAAAGAAGGTGAAAGCATTGATAAACATGAAGGTCATTTTTAAAATGGATAACAACTTTCTTAAACATGCAACAGTAATTTTGAAACTTAAATTGGATTTTTATTTTTTTTACCTTAGTAGAGGAAAAGGCCATTATAGATTTTTTAACGTTCAATTTAACTAACGGCTTAGGAACTTCCGATAAAAAGTAATGGCTTTCTGTCTCATAGAAAGGAAACAAATCTATTATCGATATTTTTTACAATCTTTAATTCACAAGACAGTCTTACCGATTTTACGGTTAATTAATCTGAATATATTGATGATGGCTAAAAGTTTTATTTATTTACTTTCTACTTCTAGTTGGAAAGTAAAGTATTCTTCATTAAGAAATAATCTGATAAAATGTAATAAACAATGATACCTGATGTTTAATCATACTAAAGGTTAAAAAATTTATCAAACTTCTAAAACCGCAATAAATTTGAATGAGTTCTTGAGATCTTCAGTCATTTAGATGTTAAATTTCTCAATTTTCTCTTACATTGCTATACAAGTAAACAATTATGCATTTACATACAATTCTTTATAAAATTTAATAAATAGTAATTTTATAAAATAACGCTATTCAACAAAAACACAAGTAACCATAATAGTCACAACAATATTCAAATGATAATTTTTCATATTAACAAAGAAATGAGAAGATGTTTCCCATATGCGTTGCAAAATATAGGATCAAAGCCTCTCTTAACGACGTTGTCAATACTTGTCAGTTCGTTTTTATTAAAAATTGGGTTTTCCAGACATAATCCCGCGTATGCAAAAAAACTCGCATTAAATCAACCGAAAGCATTTATACTGCTCTCTCTCTCTCTCTCTCTCTCTCTCTCTTTGTCTCTCCCTCTCCCTCTCTCACACTGAAATGCCTCGAGCGATAGAGACGACGCGGAACAAGAATTTGGAACGCGAGAAAGACGGCGCGTCGCTCGAAATTGTTCTCTTTTTTGCTCGTCGCGCGTTTCGCAATTTTCTCCTTCTCCTTCCCTCTTCGTCTCCACTGGCAAAGAGCGATCGCGCGTTCGTAGAGGGGGATTGCTATCCGGAATGGTTTTTCTCATTGGTGCCATGCCTGAATGTAATTTATGTGGCCGTACCTCGTTGAATCTGTGACTGATTATACTGACTTAATATTTGCTATAACATTGTTGGGAAGGTTGTAAAAGCGATTCTTGTGTAGATTTCTTTGAAAATTCGAGGTTCCTCTCTTAAAAAAGAGATGACAGGATGTTGTGAAGCATTTAAAGAAGCAATGCGATTGGTTGATGGTTTAATATCCGGTCTGAATATAGTGTCAAAATTCAAAATGTTCTCTAATATAAAATGAAAATTTTGTTATAGACATTAATTAAATGATTAATACGTTCATTTAAGTAACTCAATAAAATTAACATTAAATTATTCAATATCCCAATTGATTAAAATTTTGTATCTAATAATTTAATTACAAAACAAATGCGGTTCTGATTTGTTTCCTAACCTCAAAATTTAGAATTCAAATCTGTTATTTAATATAAATAATATATTATGCTTTCTGGAAGATATAATGTTAATAAAAAGTACATTAATCAAGTCTAAAATATTTGTTGATTTTGTTTCTATGTACAACAGTGCGCATGGCTATGACTAGTATAATTAAATTTTATGTTATTGAATTGATCAGTCAGTATTAAAATGTATAAGTTAAAATAGAATAGTGTTTAAATATCCTCACTAAGGCGGCCATAATTTTCTAGATATCATTAAATTTTCAGCACATTATTTATTTACATTTACTTGTCAAAGTTATAAAAAAATCGAAAACATAATAAAATTTTTTATGCGTGTATCAAGTACTCGTGTGTTTACACATTTAATGATTTTAGCTATAGACTACGCGTATGTTTAATGTAGACAAGTAGCATATAAATTATTAGCAGTTAGCCGGCTGTTAAGGGCATGTACAAGGGATAAGGATACAAAATGCGATTGAAAGTTTGCATTATGTACGGGATACACGATATACAAGTTTCATATTCAAAGCTAAACTGTCTGAAAAAGTTTCACCGGCTTTAAAGCAAAAATGAAAATTCACACTTAACATAAAAGAAGTTTTTTCTATGTAGATAGAATTTGCGTATATCTATCGAAAAAAAATTCTGTCTGATATGAGATTTGAGAAGCCGTAGGTTTTTAGATATCCCATTTCTATTAAACAGGACACATGAAAAAGCCTTAACGAGAACAGTAACAATATCACTGAATAAATTTGAAATATTAAATTACAAATATGAATCTCGTAACTGATACAAGTGTGCAAGGCAGGACGTAGTGAAAGGATTACCTAAAAAGTTGCCATTTTCCGTGATGCTACTTTTTTGACAGCATTGTGCATTTCAACGCTGCACGGAGCACTGGACGCTCATATGAATTAAGAATAGGATTCATTTCATAGTTTCCATTGAAGATTTTAAAACCGGTCTTAGTTAATGGCCTCGGATGGCAAGTCAGTAGCAACAAAGAATTGTTTAAAAAAACTCATCATATAACCATTAAAAATATTGTGGATTAGTTGACAGTTTATTATATTTGAACAAATTTACAACCTCAATTCTCAAAATGAAAATTAACATGCTAACGATGTCCACTTCATGTTACCGTTTTCATAACTACTAGACCTAAGAAATGTTTGCAGTACAAATAATAAATTAACAATAATCCTTTATATTCAACGCAAATGAAAACCCTCTACCATCAGTTCGTCAAGCATCCAGAAGCCAAGTAACTCTTGGCGAGGCGAACGGCTTGTAATTTCGTTCAGTGCAATTCAGAATCTACACGAGTACCTTGTTTGAAGACGAGGGCGCAAGAGAGAGAGAGAGAGAGTGAGAGACTCAGAGAGACACAACATTTTCCGTGTCGACAGTATTTCCGCGTATACTGTCACGCGACGATACGAGACCTGAACGTGCAATTTCTCTCTCCCTCTCTCTCTCTCCTCTATCTTTCGCTCTCTTTGATGCTGCTGCTTCTGTCGCTTTGAAATCGATACGCTTGCCGCGAGGCTGACGTTCCGACGTTAATGCTACTTCCTAGGACTGCATATTTTCCAAGGTGTGCTGGCATATCCGGTTTTTTTCGACTTCTTTCACTACTTCGTGCTTTATAATTTCAACGTTTTCTATTTCACGCCATTTCTGCCAAGGGAAGCGAAGACAGCTAGTAACCAAGCCGATTTAATTAGATCTCTCATTGAATTGGCGATTGGGCAGGGAGCAAGCAGGTTACTCAGCTGCTATATCGGATTTTAACGTAACGCGGTTATATATTTGTATGTCATGTTTATTTCATCGGCCGCGTTGTTACATTATGTATAATTAACAATGTCCGCTACTGGAAAAATAAAAGATTATCAATCGCGTATTAATCTAATTAATAGTAAGTAAATATCTAATATTTAATGTTTCAGTGTAATTTATATGTTTGTAAATAAGTTTTTTTAAAGATTGAAAATAAATATCTTGGAGGTGATTATAAGGAGGTTAATGCGATTTAACATTTTCTAAAGAATTTCTGAAAACTTTCCAGACTGACTCTCATTATTATTATGTACATAGATAATTAATTTTCAGAAAAAATAGCTTTATCGTAAACAAGATATAAGCTTACAAAGTTACAAAATTCAACAGGATGTTTTATGAGACAGTTTTCATAAAACGTAGAAAAAATAACTCTTTCATCAATAACGCGTCGAATTTTCTTAAGATTTCAATGAAAAAGATTTACGTTACTAATGACGATACTTTCAATACTCTATCGACATTGCAAAAAGTCCTTTTCACCGTTTTCAAAATACAGTTGTTTGAAGTACATAGCCTTATGGTTTAGTAACGCCGCAGGTGTATACAAACGAAGGTGCGCTGCGTGTGTGCCTATTATACACAGACGAAGCACTTCTATTGTGTATGTAAACACAAATGAAACCCACCATAATGAGTGTGCGGACAGTCTCGTGTGAAATTTGGAGAGTGAAGAGACTTGAGAGAGTGTTAGACGTTCGATCCGCTGTATACTTTTAGCTTATTAGTATGCTGCACTTAAGGAATTTACTGGAAAACAATTACAAACTGTGTATAAACAATTACAGACTCTACGTGGAATAATTTTTGAAAACAATATATGTACTTCCCACGCGAATATAATTACCTAAAAAAGCCCACCTCCGCAAGCTTTATGAATTCATCACCCACCCCTTAATAACCACTTCCTCTTCCTCCTTCTATTCTTCGTCAGATGACTATACACACGTCTTCGTATACACATCTCTCTCTCTCTCTCTCTCTCTCTTACGCTCTTTCGCCCTCTCTGTCTCTCACTCTCTCTCTTCTCAGCGCCCCTCGCACACACCGTGGCGCACGAAATTTCGCGCTCGCATGTGCGCGTGTTTTCATTAACGAGACGCGCTGAATAATGGAGAGGCCGAGTGCAATTTGTCTTCCTCCCTGTCGCGAGATTTTTCGGTGGTAAAATGAAAAGAAGAGAACGTGGCGCTGCATCTATCCTTCGCAGTGGAATAGAAGTACGGGGGGATGACGGAAATCGACAGGGACCGGCCCATTGGGTTAAGGCTGGCTTTGTTTGTAAAGCGAGCGAGTATAGCATGGAGACACGCGGAGGATTTGGCGTATATAGGCAGAGCGATACAACCCTACCTTTTTTTTTCTCTTTTTAAGAAGGAACGAGATTGCGCTGGGAAAATCGGCTTTTCCGGCGTTTTTTTGAGGATAGATTGTGCTGGATTAGGCGATTACTGCGTGGTACTCAGAGCGAATGTTAGAGAGGGACGGTTTGGGGTTGTATAAAATATATATACTTGGGAATTTAGGGTTGCCTAATTTAATGATGATTTTACATTGCGAAGAACTAAACTTTGGAAAGTACGCATTATTCGAAACAAGATAATTTGCAAAAGGTATATATTAAAGTATTGTAGTAAAGTATTAGCAAGTGACTCGACGGAAAGAGAAAAGAAAGGTAGAATTAATTAATTAAAACTTAGCTAGTACTTTCAGTGATTTACATAAATCCAGCGGGGAGGATTACCACGATGAAAGTTACAAATTCAATTAGAAAATAAGCGTACGCTGCAATATTTTATCTTTTTGACGAACGTACTTCTCGCGAAATTGGCACTTTCAGTGCCCATTTTACCCTTATATATCAAGAACTTTCTCAACGATCCAGCAAGTCCTTTAATTTCTTTAAAACTCCGCAACGCTATTACGAACCATGTAATAAGCCTGCGATGCGTGAATCAAAGCAAGCAGAAGCTTTAACCTCTTTGTCTTTCTTCTTATTCAAAAAAAAAAAAAAAAAAAAGAAAAAAAGAAATGGATAACGTCAACTTAGCTCAAATTTAATCCACTCACTATTGGCCCCATCTCGCGAAACTAGTTACCTGCTATCCAAAGCCAAACGAAAGAAAACTCTCTTTCGCTCTTTCTGTTTTTGGCCAACTCGCCTTAGCAGCCATCATACTGGCAACTCTTCTCTCCCTCTCTCTCTCTTTCTCCGAGAAAAGACAGAACTTTACAATTACTTAGCGCGCTCTTTTCTTTGCCCACTCTCTTCTCTCCCTCTCTCTTCCTCTCTGGGCTCTCGCAAAAAGCATAGCAAGTAAATCTCCTAGCGCAAATGCGTAAGGTCGTTTCGCTCCCTCTATACCTCCTCCTTCCCTCTCTTTCTCTGCGAATGCGTTCCTCTATGCGACGACGACGTACGTAATAGAGATGGATGGCGTGGAGCTTTTTCGCAAGGCGCACTACTGAGGTTTTTCAGTTGTTTCACGTGTGTGAACGCGCGTGAAATGCCGCGTGTTCGCTGCAAGTTTCCAGTAATGGAGCACGTGTGTGTGTGTTTTTTTTTTGTTTTGACGTAGCATCGACTGCAAAGTTATACGTTGGAGTTGCGTCGCCCAGCATAGTGTGAGTGCGTTTTTAGCTCGGCCATGGAAACGCGATATAGCGATCGAAACGTTGAGTGATGCCTGCAAAAATAAAGTTTACAGTTGATCCGAGAAGTATAGCAGTGCAGATGCGATGCTTAATGGCGTACAAATGTAAGATTGTACTTTAAACTTTTTCTGTCTCTTTTATAAGTACTTATTATTTCGTAATAGTAAATAGTGGCAGCATTAATTATTAAAATTGACATATCTAATCCTATTAGTTGCCTAGTGTGCTAGCAAAATAATTGATGAACGGTCCGTTATTCCATAACCGTCATTGTCGCCTAATGTGACC
Source organism: Torymus texanus (assembly GCA_036873485.1). Lineage (NCBI taxonomy): Eukaryota > Metazoa > Arthropoda > Insecta > Hymenoptera > Torymidae > Torymus > Torymus texanus. The sequence goes on from JAYJLV010063166.1 coordinate 11,003, forward strand.
TATATGGCCTTGTTAATGTTACAGTACTATTGCCGATTGGATATTCGATTAATCAAACTATTTCGGCGCTATATATATAAAATGAAAATTTAACAACATTTTTATCTATAGATATTTAATGGTGTCAATTTCATACATAATATTAGTAGCACTTTACGCTAATCAACATAATTAAGCTATATTACATCTATAATCAAGTTGAATATTAATATTATATTATCTTACTGTTAATATCCTGAATACGATTTTAAATAAATCGTTTAATTATTATCAGAGCCGTTAATGCTCAGTGCATTAGTAGAGTACATCTTTTTTTTATTTATGTCGGAGGACGTAAAATATATTATGTCATAATTAATGAGACTAAATTACTAAAAAAATTACGGATACGAATAAAGTATAAATTTTATGAGGAAATATTAATCAATGGCATATTGATGATAGCTTGACATTGAAATGAAATCTTATATATTGTAAAGCCCATCAATTCTTTTATCTCAAGTAATATTATGCCTAATAATTTCGATTTAAATTAATTTAGACGATGCATCGATATATTTTTTAATTTTTTAATTTTATCTACAAAATTGGCTCAAAAGTTATAAAATTTTAGAAACGAAATATTTAAAAAATTTTTGGAAGAGTAAAAATAAAATTCATAAAATGAGAAAATAAATAAACCTATACTTTCTTGATCTATATTTTAAAACCAAAGCTCACAACCTGAAATTTTTCAATAAAATTTTTCCTACTTCATAAAAACCGATATAAAATCGTACACATCGCGCATACACGACCGATGAAAAATTTCTTCCCGCCCTGGTAGAAAATTAACCATTTTCGTTGGTTAACATGCTAATCAAATGGAAGCTTTTTCGACCTAAATAAATTTTTAAACATTATTGAAAGTATCGAAAATTATAATCACATGGTCAAATATTGATAATGGAATGTGATTTTATGAACAAAAATTAAATATTTATCTTTAACAGTAAAATAATGATAGTGTGACGTTTTTATCTCCAAAATTAACCAATAATTAGCCAACGCATCGTTAACGTTTCTACCAGGGTACTAATAAATATTTAGTTGCTTCGAAGAAATATTTATTCCGCGCAACTGAATATTTCTTTGACTTGAGAATGGTGGGCATACATTCAACAAAATATTTGTTACATGAAACGAAATATTTCATTGGGACTAATAAATATTTAGTTGCATTAAATAAATATTTTATTTGATCAAATAAATAATTTCATTACTTCTATTAAATCATTTGACTATCCGTATTCAAGTACGAAATTTTCGTTGATTCAACTAATTTTTTTTCCCAGTGTACGGTCAGGGTCAATTACATACGACCGTTCCATCAACTCTAGTCTATAATGATTAAAAACCAAACTGCCGTAATTTTTATTTAAAATCATCGCGAAATTTTACCAACCTTTTCAGATCACCCTGTCGTATTTAGGAGCTCATCCCGAGATATTCGATTTGAATACCTAGGCTCTAAATGAGCAAGCAAATTTTATTCTCAGCGTGGATAAAAGTATAAAAATTCCAAACTGGAAGTATCATTTGTGCGAAAGATCGTTTTCCGCTCCGTCATCAAGACATATGCGTCGGTAAACAATGCAAATTGCTAAATTTATTTCTCCCCCTCTTACCAGAAAAAATGTACAATCGCTTGCTCTTTGCTCTTTACCGCACTTGTTGCGAAGAAACGTGACATGGAGATAGCAACCACGAAGATGCGAGCGAGCTCGATTTTTCGGAAACGTGGGTCGTCGGTAAAATGCGTAAAGCTATGGAACTAGGTTATCGTGTAACCGGAATATATATAATTTAATGCGAGTCTATATTAGAATGCTTACATTTATTTATATTAATTATTTAACAGTTTTTCATTCTGTAGGTAAGGCGAAAGAAAATGGATAAGGAGATCGCAATTGAAATAATTTCCAGTTCTGAGAATCGCTGCGATAAGTGCATACGAGTGATCGGGCGTTCAGGAGTCCCCTTGCTTACCTACTGACGGTATTGGTATATACATAGCCTCATTCTCATCCAGAGGCCCTAAAATTTACGGGTACAAGTGCCAAAAACCAGATAGGTATGAAGAATATTTGTGTAAATTAAAGGGTATAAGACTAAATTATTTTAATAGACACCAAATAAATTTTCACACAATTAGCGAGATGATCACTTTACAGGACTGCGTAATAGTATTACCTAATTTCGCTATTTAACGAATAGTACTCTACGAAGTGAAAACTCAAAAGGAAACGAAGACGTAGAAACCCGTGTACGAAAAGAGAAAATTCATAGCGATAAATAAATGCTATCCATACGGCTACATCAGCGATCCGACAACTACTGATACGGAGGACTATACCCTGGAAAACTAAAGTGGCGCCAGGCCACTAAAGAGTTAGTTAACGATAGCGGCGCAGTAAAAACGAGCCCATTGGCCGCCGTTGCGCCGTCAAGAAGCTGGCAGGCGATGGCAGCATACCGAAAAGTATCTCATTGGTCGCCGTAGCGCTATCGACGAGCTTATTGACAGTGGCTGCGCAGCGGAAAATAGTTTATTGGTCACTGTTACGCCGGAAGAAGAGCTTTTTTGCCGCAACGTTGGCCTCACCGCAAAGCTGGCAACTTAGAACTCTTCGGGAGAAGGGTTACAAAGGTCCCAGTCCTGTAGCAACCGTCAGAATATATATTTTAATGAGTTTCAGTTCTCAATCTGTGTGAGATAGTTATCAGAGTATACCCAGTTAACACGAGTCCGATACGAAGAAGCTCATTCTTGGTTTGAAATACAATAGCATCATCGACAACTGCTACACACCTGTGGTACGTTTAATATAAAATGATTTCAGTGATATTTTGTCTGATGATGTTTCGCAAGATTTTAAGAAATTTTTTAAAAATATAGGATTATGGATTATAAAAGATTAGACCTATTTACTGGTTTAAAAAAATGTTTTAAAAAAAGGGGACTGCTCCTATCGTCCGAATAATGCTGCAGGGGTTAAAATTATTGAGTCATATAAATGCTTTGCTCTCGTAATTTATGTGAGTCACTCCATAGTGTTGTTATAACTACTAGAATTAGTCCAACACGTGCCGAAGTAGAAATCGCATGAATGCTATACACCGGGCCGAGTGTTTTCATGTTGCTGCTCTTCTCCGAATTTATCATATTTACAATTACCAACGTATTTGAACTTTTATTAGGTTCTTTTATTCAGTCAGATTTCGATACCCGAGAAATTTGTACGAACACTATTTAGTTTTAAACAAAAGCAGATGCTATTAATTACCAAACCCATGCCAATCACGCGATTGATCTTCTGGTATTCTGTTATTCGCGTTGCTGCGAGATGCGCGACACAAGCAGCGTCCCGAAAAGATAAAAGGAAGGTAAAATAAGGCCAACCAGCCGGAAAACTGAAAAGCGACGACAAGCACGACTGCGCTCGATTTTACTTCTCACCCCCTGTAGAAAAGATACAGAGAGAAAGCATAGAACGAGGTATATGCTAAAAACCTATGCCCGCTTGCGCGTTTCCTCGGAAGACAATGCACGCGCGTCGGTCTCCTCTTCAGATTCAATAAAACCGCAACAATAAGGGTGAAAATAGAGGGAAACAGAGTCGCCGCCTTGTCGCTTCTTTCTCGCGACTCGAGGTAATTTGAATGAAGAGAGAGAAGACAATGGGCAGAGGCGAAGGAGGAGAGACGTAGAGGCAGAGAAAGAGAGAGGGAGATCGCGCGCTGAAAACAAGCGCCGAATCAAATTAACGGGAGTTTGTAATTATATTTACAAGTGGTGGCTGTGGTACACCGTCTCTCTTTCTCTTTCTCTCTCGAAAACAAAAGCAGTCCAAGATTGCTCAATTCGGGGACTTATCGTAGCACTTGTAAGCGCGGTTCTTTGTTACTGTTGTGAACGGTAGGCGGAACACCTTCCTTTTGAAAAATCTTCGTATTATGTTACATGTTTAACGTACATTTGTGTTTATACGATTATTCATAAAAAAATGAAGCTCATTTCATTATAACTACTATCTCTTACATCTAGAGAATTCTGACAGATTGGCAAAAAATATGGTTGTTTAATTTATTAAATCTCTGGATGTATTTTAATTAATTGTCTTCAATATATTTCTTTTAGATAATCAGACGTTGTCTCCTAATCTATTTAGCAATTGAAAATGTATTGCTGATATGAAATACTTTGATGATGCAAGGTTATGTTACATGTTTAACGTACATTTGTGTTTATACGATTATTCATAAAAAAAATGAAGCTCATTTCATTATAACTACTATCTCTTACATCTAGAGAATTCTGACAGATTGGCAAAAAATATGGTTGTTTAATTTATTAAATCTCTGGATGTATTTTAATTAATTGTCTTCAATATATTTCTTTTAGATAATCAGACGTTGTCTCCTAATCTATTTAGCAATTGAAAATGTATTGCTGATATGAAATACTTTGATGATGCAAGGTATTTCTTATGTATGTATAACTTATACAATTTATTTTATACTATTATTTATATTACTATTTGTTATAATTTTAATAATACTAAAAGAAATAATAGGTACACTACGGCTCAAAAGTTTAAGCTCACTTACTAAAAAAATCGAAATATTAAAAGTTTTATATTTCAGAAACCATACGACATAAAAGATTTCTGCGCCTCTCCTTTTGAAGCTCTTGTAATACCCTTTCAAAGACCGTTGAACAAATTTTTTTTCTCATACATATTGTCTCTTCTGCGCATGCTTAAAATTGCAAAATTTTGAAAAATTTAAAGTGCTAATTTAACTGCTTGCATGGCAGCCGGAAATTAATGTATCGTTATAAACTCAACGCCATTCGAAAGGTAATTGCAAAAGCTTTAAAATGAGACCCGGAACGTAATTTTTTACAAAGTTATAGCTGTTTCTGTGAAAAAACACAATTTTTTATAAATCTGCTCTATTTAAAAATCTATGCACTCTACAAAAAAATGATAGAGGAAAAAAATGCCTTATTAGATAGAGAATCAAGTTATAATATTTTTAACAACAAAAAAAAGACTATAATAATGCAGTTTTATTCGGCACCTCTTGAATTGACTTTACAAGGTTTCCCATTTTGCCCGCTAAATGCGTGGTTTGAATTAAATGGCTAAACTCTTGGTATCGGTGAAACGGTTATAGCACGAAAACAATTTCTTTGCCGTCACTTTTAAAGGCTTCTACTACTTTGCTCTTTAACTCCGATGCCTTAAAAGTGGCAATGTTCATTTGTGCTATACGCTGTTTTTAGACGTTCTTTTAACAAACATCTTTTCTAGAAAATGTACCATGTCTATCATTAAGAACTTTTATACTTTTTTCTGTTATGTTTAACTCTAACCTTTATTATAATATCACTCTATAAGTTCCATCATCGTAATATGAACAAAAAATTCGAAATTGGTTTTCTCATGTAAAAAGGCTTATTTTCATATTATGAAGCGATATAGACGAGTCTCGCGTGATTATGAATAATTAAATATTTTCAAAGTATAAAAGGAATGTCAGAAAGCTCGTTATGAAAGTAAAGACGATGCCTTCCAGGTTTCAAGTATACATTTCTCATATGCGTTGTGTTCACGAATCTCAAATTAATCGCTTGGTCGGTGCCGTTACACGCACAAGAATACTTGGTGACAAGCAGTTCTATGAAATAAATATTATAGAAGAAATAAAAATAAGGCAAAGCAGGAAATGATGTATAGCGAAAAAAGATAAGGAATGTTTATCTACACACTTTGTTTCACAACCACTATTAATAAAAATTTAGTATAAATATGCTACATGAAATTTTCTAATTAATGTTTACATACATGAATTTTAAACATATATTGTTAGTCATAGGCATTATATTAAAGACAAGGATAAAAACTTTTTATACATATTGTAACGGGAGCGTAGGGTAGCGCAAATTATACGGCGCGAATATAGGCGAGCAGACTCGTGTGCTGCTCGAAGAAGA
>JAYJLV010063176.1:0-17042 GCA_036873485.1 Torymus texanus
GATGTATCTCTCTGTCTAGTGATTGGATTTGTTTGTGTGTGTGTGTGTGTATATATATATATATATACACACACACACACACACACACACACACACACACACGTGTCGCGTGCTCCTTGCTCATCTCTATATAGAGCAGTAAGTACAAGCGTCACCTTGTAATAATTGGAGTAGGTGAGGCGATTTCGGCATAGTCGTTAATTTTGGCTTTTATAGGATAATAAAGGAAAATCTTCGCTCGAAACTAGATTACTGGGATAGTGAGATTATACGTCTGTCATTAACGGTGCTTATTTTCAACTGAAAAACGATATGGGCTCGGCAAATTATTCATTTCTCCGTATGTATACACCCGCCAATAAATAATGTAGACTTCACAAGTGCTTAAGTAAATACCACGCGAACGAGCGATTAGAAGGAGCGAGTCTGCGAGCGCGCGCGTGCTGGCCGTTTACTTGAGAAATGATCGCCACGGCGCAGCGAGTGCGCGGAAAAGGCTTAAAATTAAATTAAATTACTCTCCATTACGGGCAAATGAAAACCTTACCGGCACAGCGTAGATAAAGTCAATTATTACTGATCCGCTGGCCGACGGGAAGGGGAATAGAGGAAAAAGATGAGAGAGAAAGAGAAAGATCATTTCTCATTTGTACGATATAATTATCAGATGCCTGATCCTTGCACTCTCTCTCTCTCTCTTATATTCCTTCCGCGGAATTGGCATCGGTCAAATATCCAATCGGCGCCGCGTACAAATTATTTGGACCGACGTATTTGTACGTTTAAAAAAAAATAGAGGGAGTGAGATAGTGGGAGGGTGTGCGATAAGATAACGGGAGAGAAAACACACGTCGCGCGGTGGGTGATAACGAAGCCGCAGGAAGAAAGGAGAGGGAAGAAACAAATTGGCTAATAAGCGCGGCCGATCGCTATCGCGGCACGGAATCTCATTGATAATATAAGACTCGCGTGTGCTCGTGGTGCGTCAGCCGCGCCGATCTCTCCCTCTCCCTGCGCAGCTGCCCGAGTAAATCATTAGAGCCGACGGGAGCGTGTGTACACACACGTGTACTTTCTGCTTTACTGCGTACACTGTAACTAGCCTCTGTGTACATTATTAGTATATGGGCGTTATTCTATGGCCGATCACTTACTTCGAAAAGTATTGGAAAAAAATATTTCTTTTATTACTGTAGTGTATTATTATATAAACTTTTTGGTGATATAATAATAGGATATAGTAAATTTACAATTTATGGTATTGGTTACACTTGAAAAAGAACTTCTTTAAAAAAATAAAATATTGCTCTAGTCTTTCTCTCTATATTGTTGTGTACTATATATCATATATACTATACTACCTGTGTACCATTTTTTTGGCATAATAACAACAATAATAATACTATATTTGTGGCTTCCCAGAATAACCGAACAAGTCCACTTATCGAGTTTCCGAGAAAAACGGGTTTTAATGTTCAAACTTATATGTAAGATCGGGAGAAACTAGATGAGTCGCGATACTTGACTAATCAATTGACGTTCAAAATGAGTAAGAACTCTAAAAAGTATATCTGGTTTTTCCGGGAACTGTGGACTTATCTGATCGCCTTTATTTTAGAGCATATTCTTTAATTTAATTATGAAACGGAGCAACAAATTATAAAATTAGCAATTGTTCAATGAATTCTTCTAACTTATTCAAGAAATTTCTATTTTTGTGACATATTTCTATTAAAATTACGACAATTTGTATTGTATTTGTATTGTACTAATACTGTCAAATTTTAAAATGTTTATAATTTGAAAGTGTATAGGAATTTTTTAAAATATAAACAGATAAGTATATATTAGTCATCATATTCACATTAAATTTGAATAGATAAAATAAAGTATAACTACGATAAAGGAAAAAAATGATGGACTTATCCGGTTATTCCGGGTAGAAACCTTTAAAAATGGACTTATCAAGTTACGTTTCGGGTAAATTGTAGCTTTACGGCAATATTTTTGAAAGTGCTAAATAAAAAAGGCTTATTTGAAGATACAAATGTGGAAGCCACAGATATAAACTAAATAAAGACCAAGTTCACGTTGATTCTCGGTATACAAAAAGTATCGCGATTCAGCGTCTGTCGAATACTAACCTGTTTCAGTATTTATAGCGAAGACTATACACATGTATGATGTATATGGATCAGATAAGGATGATTTGCTAGATTTTGGCGAAAAACTAGTGCACTAGTGTTAGTTTCCGTCGTAAGCTCGGAAATAATGTTAGTTTCTTTGTAAATTGTCATTGCACTGAGCGTTGTAGAGAAGGCATGAAACATGTTAGTTTTGGTGTTGGGAACGTCGGTGTTATTACAATTAAAAAAGTTTTGTCTTTAAATGAATTAGTAAAGTATCATTACACCACGAAGGTATTGATTCATATACTTCCGTCTACATTGTAATCTCGGAGTACATTTCCCTTTCTTATTTTCTGCAATAATTTTCATGCGCATTACACACACTCTTTTCGCTATCATTAATGAAACTTATTCGTGCCGACAGCGACGGGAATTAGATGGATGATGGCAGTTCACGTGTACGAGTACCAACTTTGAAAATAAAGTTTAGAAATATTTTTGCTTCTTATTCCTGAGGCATGCAGAAAATTTTTCATCAGATAATTGAACTATTCAAGAGTTTTTTATGGAAATGAGTAATAGCTCGCAGAATTTTACATCGGCAAAAGGCTTTTAAAAGGTAAAAAGCTTCATTTATAACAAAACGTTTCATCCGCTTTTCTATATTTACACCTCGTGAACATCGAAAGGATTCGATCCGGCTATAAAAATCTTTAATCAAAGGCTAGAATTTATTACAGCAATATTTTCTGTACTTTATAATGTAAAATGCAAATTTCTAGGAAGCGAATACTGACATCGATTCGAAAAAACTTCTTTATACCATAAAAGCACGCGAAAGCATAGAACGCCTTAATAAATCTCGATCCCCACATTTTTATCCATTACATTAACAAATGTATCCTGGATGTGGAGCACGCGTTCTGGAAATGAGAAAAAGGCTTGACTAACTGCGCCAAGATCTCATTTCGCGCGACATAAATCTATATATAGACGAGTGAGAAGCATGATAAACACATAAACTCATAATTGACACGTATTCATGTATAATACACTCGTCAGCTCACAATTACATTAGGCACGTTTCGCTCGTTCCCACATATAGACCAAAAACAAAAAAAAAACAAAAAAAAGTCTACCTGACTCGTTACTCAAAGTTACGCGCGCAACTGAGCGCGTCCGAAATCGTTTGAAATATCAATCGGAAATTGATCGCGGCATATGTATATAATACGCCGGAGAAGGAACCGTTTGCTTATTAATGACGCACACACGTCGAACGAGTCGTCGTGGTGCGTGGCGCCCGCACGTCTTATACACGACTCACTTTCTTCTTTTGCGCGTGAGGCGGAACTCGGGAGTTTTTTTTCTCGATGCTCGCGCGTAATTGCATCCCGAGCGATATCTCGCCCGACTGCTCGTCTCTCGTCGCGAGCGGGAAGCGATCGCTGCAGGCGGCTTTGCTCTCTGTTTGGACTGTTTTTCCCAGAGCGAGTTTGCGATAGAGTGGGAGATTTTTTTTTTTTCAAGTATCTGCGCGGGAAGAGTAGTCGTGTGCTGGTGAGTGGTGTCAAGGTCGCTTTTGTGTATCTATCTATATATACTTACGGCCTCGTGGTCGCTGGCCTCGTGAGCGAGCGCCTCTCTCGTCTCGTTGTGGCTGTGATCGTCCTCGTCCGGGCCGGCGCCACTTCCGGTCCAATAATCCTCCGTCGCGTCCTCCACCGACGACTCCTCGGCCGTCGACTCCAAGTCGGCGGTCTCTGCGCTCGCCACCTGTTGCCAGGAATTTTCCTTTAGTCTTTCAGACGCGCTTGCGTTAATTATTACGGTAGAGAGAGGGACTGAGAATTTATCAATGTTATTATTCAATTGCTGTACCTTCTGTAAGCTCACTTAAGATTAATAAATCTCTTTTAGATGTGATTTGATATTTCGAAAATATGTAAATACAGTTAACTTGTTTATTAAAACTACGGGTACTTTGATTGAAATACATATTATTCTACGATGATAAATTAAAAAATAATTTGTTATTGATTTTTCAATAACGTTAAAAAGCTTATTTTATTAAATCTTAAAATATCTATGGTACGAGTTAATTTTATTCCTTTTCTCTCATTCCAACAAATCTATTATAGGCCAATATAAATAGCATGTAAAGATAGTAGTACGTTACACTTAATTGATGTTAACTTTTTCTAAAGAGGTGTAATACGAAAGCAATTGGTAACAGCTTTATACCCAATAAAGATTCGTTATTTCAATTTCCCGTATTAATGGGATAATTACGAGATTTCCTATCGACTAATGGTAAAATAAATAATAGAAAGGTATAAAGAAAATAATAATTAGAAACAAGTTTCTTTCCTTTTTAATAAAGGCAAGATTATTTAGTTTGCCTGATTAATACCGCGTGATTACACACACACTATAATCTGATAGAATGTAATTGACCTTGAGTTATTCTTCCGTTATTAATCCTGAATGCACAATATTCATTGCACCGCGTTTACACGTATATTACGGTGTATTTATGAAATTACACGCGACTCCTCTGTGGTATTTACAACGAGCATCATTATATTGACAGGCCGGGAAAAAGTCATAATTCTGCATATGCAAGCACTGGAATCTTCATTCAAAAAATATTATCCTGTGTATATATTCGCACACGTACATTGCAAAATAAACATTAAGTTAAGTTCGCCTCTTCGTTTCGACGTGATTAAGATTCCAAGGAGGAAAGTAACTGGCGAGTGGTTCTCTCTTTCTCGAAACAATATAGAATAAATCAATTTATGCCTGCGCGATAATTCCCGGCAATCTGCTGGAGCATCATAATTACCTACTCTCGCTGGCGTACATGTTTGTATAGGTATATTACGCTATAGCGATTTTCAGAACAACTCACCCGTGACCTTGTCGAGAGCGCCGCCAGCATCCAGACGACGATGAATCTGTAACAGACAAACGAAGCGGTGGTTAGATTCTCTCTCTCTCTCTCTCTCGCTCTCTCTCTTTCTTATCGTAGGCGGATGAAAAGAGTATAGACTCTCCGCCGAAGGAAATTCATCAGCGCGCCGTGCAAGTATTGCCATATACTATTAAACTATACGCGTAGGCGAGTGGAAAGGGGTAGTACTAAAAATCCGACAGGGATGAAACTTAAGTACACGTCGTATCGTCGGCAAATTCAATCTCGCGCTCAAACATCCCCGGGGCAGAGAGAGAGAGAGAGAGAGAGCGACGCGCGTTGCAACCCGTAATACACCTGCATCGTTTGCGCTTCAATTTTACTGGTGCGGACGCAAAGCGCACGCGCGCGTACAGGTGATGTAGGAAGTCGTAAAAAGACGCGAAAGAAACTGTATAAAATTATCTTCCTTTTTTTATGTCAACCATTTGAATTCTTGCGCCATTTGGTCGATCTTTCAAATAAATATCAAAAGAAAAGTTATTTGAGAAAAGCTAATATCCTGTATTGTATTGCAGATAATGAAGATTGGCTGCTTCAGTTTCTTTTAGTAGTAATATTAATATTATATAGTTATGTTGCTGGTGATATAGTTTGTATGTGTATTTGTATGTATTAGATTTATTGCTGATGGGCTAACCAAAAAACATAGTGTATAATGAATAAATATGTAATAGTAAATTGCATAATATTATTGTACTAAGACATAAAAACAATAAGCTATATATATCGTCTGATGGTAATCGCAGTACTAAACGTAAATAGTTTATATCAAAGAGTGCGGGAGCGCTCCGAAGGCAAGTGCAGACGAAGGCCTGAAGGAGCAACCTGTGTTATTTATTCTTTGAAACAAAAAAGTGTAATAAAATGCACTTAAACTGGTTCTATCGTATAATACACATATTTTCGATTTTTTTCTATGCTAACTTATACATTGAATTTCAAAATCGTAAAGTTAAATGATTACTTAAGGTATTTATTATGTATATATTAGCATGCTATTTTTAAACCACATTTCATGTTTTCAAATCGTAAATACGAAAAATATTCATAAGAGTTATTAATTATGATTTGAAAAAAAAATATTAAAAGCTCACGGGATATGACGTAAGCACCTTTACTAGTTTGCAAACCAGATGCACCATTCTTGCGACGTGCTTCGAATTCCACGTCGATAAGCTGTTTTATACGCCATCATGTCATTCGAATGGGATGCTTCACTGACAGTTTTATACTATGTGCTGCCATCATGAAGGATCTTCAATTAAATCATTAATGATATTGAACATAATTTTATGATTAATTGCTAGTTTGTTAATAACTTGTAAAATAAACAAATAAAATTTACTTATATTTTTTCAATCTATTTAACGTTCAATAAAAGAAAAACTTTGACCAGCATAGAACCCTTTTAGACGCACCTAAATGCATTTTATAAAAATCTTTTATAACTTACAATATATTTTTATTTTTACAATGTTTATTTGAAATAATTTTATCTTTAAAATATTCATTTTATTAAACTACACATCTGATGTATTTCTACCCCTAGACTTGAAAATTACAGCAGTCAAGACATCATTATGAATGTTTGTTTCATCATTACACCAATTAATAAAGACACGCCGTATAGTAATTTTAAATCGAGAGCATCTATCGACACGAAACTGATCGGTATAAGGGTGTCCACCTCGAACAATGTTTAATAATTATATATATAATATCATTGGTAAACAAATGTGAAAAAGTGAAGTTATAGCCTATTTAAACATATAATGGGTGAGCCAATGTCTTACAGACTTGCGAGTTTCTGTGTTACTGATATACTTGTTAAGTATAGGGCGCCATGATACTCTTTGATTTTTAAGAATCTTTTTTTAATCTAAATAGAAACAAGAATTCAATATAAAAGAGGTTCATATTCTGGATAAGGATTAAGGTTGAATATAAAACTATAAAAAAACCAAATTGAAAATCAGCGTCTGACAAGAGTCATCTTTTACTACTTCTTCATATTTATTTTTTAACTGTATAGAACATAATAGTTTCTCTCTAATCTATTTAATTCATTTTATTCACACAATAATTTTTACAATGTAACTTAGAAAAAATATTATTTAGTTTCATTTAAATAAATTATTTCAATGTATAATTCACACTGTACAGTGATTTTAATTTAATCTCCTATAGAAAGATTAAACTTTGTAGCATATCAGTTATTCACGATATTTATAAAACATTCCCAAATAAAGATGCCTGTAAAATATAATATAAATCAAACGAAAAACTCACTATAAAACCAAATCAAAGAAAACGATTCCGCCTCAGCCGCATTTTGGTATAAATAGGCAACCCTCAACTACACACACATGAACAAGGCAAACACATCCGAATGAATGTTTTCCTTTTGAATTATTTTAATTATTTAGGTTGATTACAAATGTCATATAAATGTTTTGACACCTGTTACCATCCCAATCTCTTATGTAAAACAAAGCAAAAATGTCATTTCGGCTTGTTATTGAAAGCGCAGACATAACGAGAATTCAATATTTTCCCACGTTTGTAACCGCAAGTACCGGACAATAAATCTCAAATTAGTCAGCGCTGTTATCTCGAGCAAACATTAGTTCACGCAATAATCGAAGGCCTCTCAATTACACGCAGCCTCGGCAGCAGCAGGAGCATCGATACCCCAGGAGCCCGCTTGTATACATACATATGCGTCTATGTATATATATATATATATATATATATATGTATACGTGCGGCAAGCCTGTTATAGCAGCAGCCGCAGCAGCGATGAATCTAACGGATCGCGAAAAACCGATTGCGATATCGCGTTCGCTGTACACGCGTGCGCCGCTCCGGAATGAAAAGGGAGCATCGCAACAAACAGCCGACGAGTGACGTCACGCTCTCTCGCACACATATACACACGCACAGAGAACCTAGCTCGGACGCGCAAGTTCATTATACGTTCCCTTCGTTCTCTCTCTCTCTCTCTCTCTCTCGCACGGGCACGCGCTTGCTTATTATTAGTCTTGGCGCAGCGAGCGCGCTCGCACTGATTACGGGGGTCCCCGCCGCAGGACGCTGCCGCGTAATCGTCCCTCACGATCGTCCATCAGGCGCATTCACGTGGGCGACAACGAGGAGAGAAAAAGGCTGAACGGTCTATTAAAGAGGTAGAAAGGAGAAAGAGAGAGAGAGAGAGAGAGAGAGTGGAGTCAGGGCTTGCTTATCGCGAGCGGGAAATCAATCGGCGATGATGAGTCGCACGCGCGCGCGGCTGCACCGGGTGATTATGTAAAGCCACGCGGCGGGAAAGTGATCGCGCGGCGGGAAACGGATCGATGCAAGGGTAGGACTTATTAATCTGCAACCGCGCGATGCGAGGAAATGAGACTGACTTGATTGGGGTATCGTGGCTTCTTCACTGAACGAAGCTTCTTCGGCTCTGTTTAACCCTTCCAACATATTTATTAAAATTTCGCATATAAATTATATGCGTGCATCCTATATATGTGTGCAAGCGCGATTATCAAGTTTCGTTGGATATTTAGGTTGTTAAGCGAGTCACTCGATATTAGGAAGATTAATATCGTGTCATTTTACACTCCGTGATTAAAGACGTTATTATGCGGCTGCGAGGTATTTGCAGTGACATATTAGTACTTTTTCCCGATCGATATCTACACAAATGGCTTCAAACGTATAATTATAATATTTAATTTGCATGTATATGTTGTATAAAAGGGAAGAAAAAATTCCTAAATATAATAAACAAATACATTATTAGCTGGCTTTGATTTAGCGCGGCGAATAGCACGAGTCATTTAAAGGGCGCAGATCGCATCAGCGTAATGCATTACAGTCTAATAATAACATTACATAATAAATTACATCGATAGGATCGCACCGCGCGGCTGGATACAAGCGCGCCAGCGAGCGGCCGGAATAAAAGCACGGCGACGGATAAATAAAGCAATTTCAGGGAGAAACAAAGGCGCGAGTGATATCGAATCATAATTTTGCTTTTTACCAAGAGGCCGTGGATCGACGCGATAACTAAGAGGACTTCCTCGTTATCGTGATCATTTGCAAATTGCTCGCGCGGAAGGGTCGGAGCGACGCGTGTGCACAAAAAGCGCAGGACGAGGGCGCGCGAGAGTAGGAGGCGCGTATATAGCAGCCACCTGGGAGAAAGAGAGACAGAGAGAAAAAGCCGTCGTCATTTGCATGCGAGCGCCAAGCGAAGAAAGCCGCTTCCCTCATCCTCATCGCATACTCTTGAAACAACGACGATCTATCATACACATATACATATACACAAGAGTGCATAAAATCATCTTGCGAAAATCGCTCCTTCTCTCTCTCTCTCTCTCTCTCTCTCTTTACGGTTTGTTGGAATAATATGGAAAGACGACGTCTTCTTATTTCCGCGCATGTATAATGCTTCTCGTTTGCACACGTGTGTCTATATATATATGACGGAAGAAGCCGAACAGGGTTTCTTCATTGCGCGACTTGATAAAAATGAATCAAAAACAAACGAAAGCAGCGGTTATATTGTATAACAGTACAGAGATGTGCGAAGACACGCGCAAAAAGTGCGAGGTTATTACTCTCATAAAATCGGCCGGGAAAAAGTACGTGAGGGAGGGAGAGAGAGAGAGAGAGAGCTGTTCAAAAGGATTGATTATCACTAAGAACGTAGGGATACGGCTATTAAATTGGCAAAAAGTCCTCGCACTCGAAGGTGAGCCGAACCGCGCGTGCAAGGCGCCTCTGCACACACATCTTTTTACAGCCGCAAGCCAGAGAAATGTGTACATCCGACTGTATGTGTGTGTGTGCGCGCGTAATTTTGCCTGCTCCTTTTTGCTTCGAAAGTGCCCCGGGAGAGACGTTAATTACCGATTAATTACGGAAACTGGCCTCTTTTAGCTGCAAGAGGGATGAGCATGTGATGTAACTAATTGCAACTCGCGCGTAAGTGCGCGAAATTATGTCGAGTGCAGAGTATAAATTTGTTCAAATAAAAGTAGTCAGTAGTGTAGGAAATAACAAACTACTAGCCATAAATAATAAAATTGCGATAAATATCATTTGATTATGTTGAAAGCGATTAGTGATAATTGTTTCGGGCTATCGATATCTAGATATATATATTGATATGTGTGTTGGATATTACATTACGTTTTCTTGCAAATGAAGTTGAAAAAAAAAATCAACCGTTACGTGACCAAAGAAAACTGGGGTATAAAGAGGATGCCTTGCTATGATCAGCCTTGAAAATGCAACTTTTTAACCATAATATTCAGTTTCAGGGCAAAACGAGTACAAAAATAACTCCGTTATTCCAAAGAAAAGTTTATAGTGTTATAGTTGGAATTCTCGATACACAATGAAGCGGTATGTCTATATAAATATTAATAAGTAGAGTAAATTTGATTTATACAGACGTTTATTATGACGGTTTACAAAACATCGCTTCACCGAGCGTTTTTTTAAGAAACTATGTACTTTGATACACATACCATAGCACAGAAAGTAAACACGGAACAAACTATGTTTCCTTCTGTAGATAAATTTACAAATTAGCAAAGAAAGGAAAAATTACATATCCATTCGTTTTTGTCACTTAACGAATGTTTTTTATTACAGAAATCTCTAAACCTGTTTTCCTGCTTCATTTAACAAGGCATTTTTGAGAAAAAGCCTTCTATTAACATTGTACGCACGCCTCGAGTTTATTTTAAAAGCAAAAGTATTTCATAGAAAATGCTAAACGCAAAGCCCCCCCCCCCCTTGAACATTAGCCCCGGAGAAAGGCCTTAACGTAAATACACCCTAGTTGAAGCAATTTGTACATACTTGTAGGGAAATACAATATTTAGCTACGTGTTGGAAGAATGCGTCTAAGAAGCGCAATTAGAGTGGAAAAACGCTGCCGAAAGAGTACCTCCACCTCGGAAAGGTAGTCGGTCGCGTATTTTTTTCCCCTTAGCGGGAGAAAATATATGCAAATCCAGGACGGCGCTACGCGCACGCATTCCTCAATGTTTCTCCGACTGGCCCTTTTTTCCGTCTCACCGGCACTAGGTAAGCTGTGCAGAAACGAGAAAGAGAGAGAGAGAGAGCGAGAGAATCGCGGTCGTTCCTTCCTCTTCCTATTCAGCTGGCGTTTCGGTGCGGCTCTCAAGTCAGAGAGCAGCACCATATACTTGAGGTCGTGTCGCTCTCCTATATATAAGCAAAACACGCGAATGGATTCTCTCTCTCTCTCTCCCTCGCTCTCGGGATTTTACACTCTACCCAACCACTCGCATATACGAGCAGTACGCCAGCAGCAGCCAAGCGCTTTAGTGGAGCTCTTATTTAGAAGCTGCGCACACGCGCGAGCTAGAAACGCCTGAGTGCTTTGGAAAAGCGCTCCTCGCCTTCTATGTATATTCGATTCGCTGCTGTTGCTGCTGCTGCTTCTTCAACGGCTCCAGGCAGGATCCTTTATGCGCGCAACACGGAGAATAGCGAATAAAGATGTTTTATCGATGCCCGACGAGACGCGCGCGAGCTGCTGCTGCTGCTGCTAACTGCTACTATTGGCGCGAGAGAAAGAGAAAGATCTTTAATAGACGGCGAGGCGCGAGCGCGGGCTGCTCGATCCCGAAGATATTTATGCGCCGAGCATTTTACTAACGCCGTCGATGTATCTTTCTGGAGCTTCTAATTATGCCGGCAGGCCGCTTAATAAATACTATGACTGAAAGATCTTTCTCCTCTCGTGACTTCGTCTTTCTCTCTCTCTCTCTCTCTCTCTCTCTCTCTCTCTCTCTTGCTTTATCCTTGAAAGCGAGCCGACTCGCGGCACATTCAAATTGACGTCCACGCGCGCTCCTACTTTGTTTTGTTTGCCGATAACACAATGGTATTTACGAGTGTATAATACGTCATTGCGCGCGTATACGTGCGCGTTCACGACTGTATCCTTTTGTTGCACCGCGCGTTGACTCACGCCACCAGCGCTTGGTCATTAGGGGAAAGAGGATTTGAAGTCGCATGTGTGAACTTGAAACGAATCAGTTAAATTCTGAAAATGGCTCGTAATTAGCTGCAATTTACGTAATTGTCCGGACGGAAGAGGGGAAAAAAACTGTAAAGTTAAATGCAGGTTAAGTAAACGTAATTAATTATTACGTGGCATGGTAAATAGTGAAAATTGAGCTCGTGACGCTGTCGTCATTTGTTAGAGTCTAGTTTCCAAAAAGCAATTATTATTTTTGTACTTTTTTGCTTTTAATGAGTTCAATGTGTGTATTTATTGACGCTCGAAAATATTTGCGGAATTCAGAGTACAGGATACTAATAAAAATAGGAAGCGAACAGTATTCGAAAACAAATATACGTTTCTTTAAGTAGTATAGCAGCTGGGTCCGCAAGACGAATTGTTTTACGAGTAAAGTTGTGAGTAGTAAAAGACAAGTACTGTAGACAACCTGTTTTCACTGGTTTACTAAAACGTACATAAAAACTTTGTATACATTGTATTCATTTCATGAGGTGCATAATAAAATTTATTTCTTAAAATTAGTAATAAAAGTGTATTTAAACTTGGCATTGTTTACACGCTAAGAAAAAAAAGATTAATAATTCGGGTTCATCCGCACTATCCTGAAAAAACATTGTAGTGGATTTTAAATGCTAAGAATATTCGATGAGAACCCGTGCATTCTTAGATAATACTTTAATAGGAAAATCTGCAAAGTCGATATGATAGTCAAAAAACCATCAAAATTTTTATATTAATACAACCATGAACAAAATGTTTTGATTTTTTAATACAATATATTTCGCTAAAAAGAATCATAAACAAGAGTAAATTATCTTTTCATTAATACTAAAAGAGAATACTGAACGCTAATCCCGCAAGATTGTTTCCGAGTTGTCCATCTTGAGGAGTAACGAGCTAATGACAATTGATCCCGAATCTCTTTTATGATTATTACCGTAGAGAGCTACATCAAGCTAGACCATGTCATTTTCATCCATCACGATCTCTTTGACGACGACTTAAAGGAATTCTCACCCCCTGAAGAAAAAAAGTAAGCCTGCACACTTATACGACAGAAAGGCAACAATCGCGCGAATTCCGCAATAGCCATAATACTCGCATCGATCGGTATCTTCGCCATTAATTATTCCCCATCTTCAATTAGAGTTGAGTATTTCAACGGCTTGCGGGCTCGCTCGTCTCATTAACCGATTTGTTAATCGGCCGAGCGCGTCGTCTAAATCCGCACGGCGACTTATCGTGCTCGGGGCAGAGCCGCAGCAGCCAGCCGGGCAGAGCAGGACTGGCAGACTTCCTGCGATTGTCGATCGGAGGTTTCAATTATCGGTACACTCCCTCCTCTCCATTCTCCGCAGTAGCAGTAGCAGCAGCGGCGGCCATCATTATCCTTCTCCCTGGCGAGGAGCAGTCGCGTAGTCTCTCGCACCCCGTAACAAAGTCGCGCGCCGACCGCGAGGCTTCTGTGTGCAGAGAGAGAGAGAAAGAGAGAGAGAGGAGAATGGAAGCTTGGGGCGCCGATGTCTAAGCAGCAAACGAGAGTCCGCGCCCGGGAGCGCCTCTAATCGTGGAGATGCATATCTCGCGGGCCGGTACTACTTACCGCCGCCGACGCCGCCGCCACCGCCACAGTCGGCCCTCGTCATGAGGAGAGGCTACTCTCGTGGACGTTAGTTGGCCCGCGGATAAAAATGCCCCCGAGGGAGGCGCTGCTGCCGCCAGAGCTCGAGGTCGTGAGTCACGTTGTGGCGCTCCAACTCTCCTTCTCCCTCTTTATCCCCGGTGGATGTCCGCGAAGGAGACCTTACACGTGTTCGCTTTCATATAGCGGTCCCCGTCTCTCTCTCTCTCTCTCTCCCTCTCTTCGTATCCATACCGCCGCTTCGTCCGCCTCGCTTCTTTTTCCGCCTCACGTATATATGTGCGTAGCTCTACGTGAGCAATTGAATGGGTAAATTGCAACGACGGAAGTGTCCCTGGCGACGTGCTGATTGCTCGGTATAATCCTCCTTCGCTGTGCTTCGCGGCACTTCTGATAAGCGCTAATAAGGATCGCCGCGCTTCTCTGAGCCACCGGTTATTCGTTTCGGTTACTTTCATTGTCATCCGCCGCTAAATTTTCATGAACGTTTGGAAATTGGTAGTACTGTAACGCGTATAGGTATATGTACCGGGACTCGTGCTCTACCGCTCTGCACTCGCTTCGTCTCCATTGTTGTGTCGGCCACCTGTGGAATGTCCACTTGCTATCGTATGCAATGTTTTTAAACGGGATACTGGATGAAGCAACCCGCACGCCATGAAATACCATTAAAATCTAGGGTGGGTATCAAAAAAGCGAATGTTCAGTCCGAATTTGCAGCAAACTAACGAATTTTTTTTAGTTCGACCTCCGCAATTTTCGTGTGGTTTTTTCAACTTGCATGTGTAAGTAGAATGTCCGAATCATCGAATGGTATAAAAGAGAATAAATGAAATATGATCTAAATAGTAGAAAGACCGAAAGTTTCTTTCAACGACTTACAACTAATCGACAGTGCAAACTATCCATTCATAACACGTAGAATGAAAATTCAAAACTCGAATACATCACATAAAAAAGGCTAAAATGTTCAAGTCGTTGAAAATTTGTGTGGACTGAATTTTCGATGCTTTGACCATTCTACGTCTTGTGAATGGATAGTTTGCATGGTCGATTAGTTGTAAGTCATTGAAAGAAACTTTCGTTTTTTCAACTATTTTGATCATATTTCATTTAATCTCTTACCATTCGATGATTCGGACATTCTACTTACACATGCAAATTGAAAAAACTACACGGAAATTGTAAAGGTCGAACTACAAAAATTCGTTAGTTTGCTGCAAATTCGGAGTGAACATTCGCTTTTTTGATCCCCACCCAAAATCTGAACACTTTATACTGTATATCGATCATTTTTTTTTTTCATCATTGATTGATTTGTAGAATATAATTTTATATTTTTTCCGACTTTCCGTTGTACCTTTTACTCGCAGAAAATGATTAAGTCATATTACAAACAATTATTTGTGATAATACGACCATTGAACAAATAAATGTTTTCAGTAAATATTGTCAGTAAAATACTCAAAATATTTAGTAAATAAATTGTTTACTTATAGCTTAGAGTGGGATTGTACTTTGTCATTAGTAAAGCAAAGGCTTGGTAATCTGATAAACCCACTTAAAATACTGGTTTCTAGATTCTGTTGATGGTACTGATGCTGTGCGGAATATACGCCTTCGTCGCTTATTAAGACCGATATGAATGCAAAGATTTCAAATAATTTTTGCAGATATTTTTTAATGTATTTTTTCCAAATATATAGTTCTAAAGTTTACTAAAGTATTACCATAAGTAATTCAGTTCATATATTTTAACCACCTATTTAGTGGCAAAAGTAATAAAGTTGTTATTGCTCGTGACGTAGAATCATGATTTTTTAAACGGATTATCCAAACGCTGACCTGAAACTAAACAAGTACAGTTACAGATGTCAAAATTACATTCTTGGACGTATATTTTTGCATAATGAAATAAATTCTGCAACGTGAGTTCTACTTTCTGCACTTTTGCCGATTTACTTGAGAACGTGAATTCTTTGAATATAAAATGAACTGCATGATCGTTTATATTAAAATCTGCTTCGGGTTATATCGTGGCATAGTTTTTATGCGCTAGTACATGTAGTCATGGGAATGCTATTTCAACCTCTATCCATCTCCAAATAGATCCAAATACATACAAGACCATTGATCTACAAATGTCTAATAATTTAGAGGAAAATTGCTTGGTAAACAAATTCCGTAGCAAATAGTTGCCCTCAAGCGCAAAACGTAAACTGCTATTTGGAATAATAAGATCAATATTTGCATAAAGACACCTTATTCCTTTCATTTTAACGCTTGATATGAGCCTCGATTGTCAGTAATCATTAATACTTCTTATTTTCGTGTATTTATGTAAAATATTAATATCTGTTTATATAAGTATTATTATATTTGCAAATGACAGTCGTAAAATAAAACTAGACACTACTTAATTGCTTCCCCTTCGTCTGACACCTCACTAAGACCCTTAAGTGCGACGATTTTCGCAAATTAGCAAAGCTCAAGGAAAAAAAGCCAACCGGTGACGTCGAGTAATGTTTGCGTTAGCCGAGTTTAATGTTTTTTCAAGCCACTACGTATGTATACCCGCGCTCGGCCAGATGACATATTCCCCGTCTGTAATTACATCTCTCGGCCGGCGCACGGAAACCCACATGTATACACACCTGTATAACAGAAACTGAGGCGGGGCGCACCCTCGAGAAATGGAACGGACGCGCTCGGCCACGGGAGTAGTACCGCGAAGAGCTGTGTGTATATATATAAAGCTCCCGTTAATGACGATAAATCTCCGCTTCCACATCTTCCGCTTCTCCGCCGGCGATTATTATTATTTATTTTTAGCAAACGCGTATCAACACGGCGGCGGCCTCTCTTTCTTTCGAAGCGCACGCCTGATTGTACCTACGAGATGACTACAGAGTCGCATGACGCGCTGCGAGCTAATTGTAACAACACGCGCGCTCGCGGCTGTGAAATTACGCCCTGCGAGTTACGTCGAGCCTGTTTGCTTGTTTGCCTTTACTTCCGAGTCGCGTGGCCGTGGTTTTGGAAAATTGGGAAATCAGTGCAGCTAGGGGGAGAAAATGGAAGTGAGAAGTTGTTGAGTAACGAATATAATAGTGTATAGTTTTCGCTAATGACGTTCAGTCTCTTTCTCTATTTTTTTTTTTTTTTTTTTTTTTTTTTTTTTTTTTTTTTTTTTTTTTTTTTTTTTTTTTGGAAAAAAAA
>JAYJLV010063187.1:0-45537 GCA_036873485.1 Torymus texanus
ATTCTAGGGAGCTGCGTGAATCAGAAAAAATAAGGGTATTACAAAATTGTGAATCTTTGGCATATTCAACTGCTTTCCAAATAGCAAAGAGTTCTGTAGATAAGATTGAATTTGTGTCATTAATTTTAAACATCTTAGTAATATTATCATTGAAATTATGTATGGCACATCCTTTTTTTTCATTTTTTGTGCTCGAAACTCGGGGCCCTGCTACGCCGATGGATTCAAATTATCCCTTTAGCGCTCTAGAGCTCCGCGTGTGCGGCCTTTTTTCCGCACGTGAGAGGCGAAGGGAGGGGGGGGGAGGTAGCAGCAGCGATCCTCACGAATTAACATTCGGGCCGCATGGAATTGAAAACCAATTTCCGTGCGCGTGAGCGAGCGTTTATTGAATTCTAATCACGCGCAGCTGAAGGAGTGGGCGGCGCGTTGGCTCATTTAAATT
This sequence comes from Torymus texanus, assembly GCA_036873485.1. NCBI lineage: Eukaryota > Metazoa > Arthropoda > Insecta > Hymenoptera > Torymidae > Torymus > Torymus texanus. The sequence continues at coordinate 446 of JAYJLV010063187.1, forward strand.
CGGAATCGGAAATGCCCGGGGATTTTTCGCGACCGACGCCACCCGCATCTATAGTTTCACGCTCTCTTTTCGACGCGCGGGCTTTTCAGCGGATTTCCAATGCTGGAAAAACCTGTGGAAGTAATATAATTTGAACATGGCAGACCATGGACTGAAATTCACAGTGCTTGTGACGGACCGAGAAATCGAGTTGTCGAAATCACGTATAATGTCGGTTATGCTGAAATATCGAATTTTTGTTTTCAATGAGCTCTGATGTGCGAAGATGTTATAAATAATCTTAGACACACACATTAATGTGTATACCAATGTATAATAAAGGGTTTTTTGTTTAACAAGATATCGATAGTAATAATTATATAATAATCACTGTTGGATAAACTTACGTAGAAAATATCTATTTCTCGTTTGCTTAAGTTATGACATCTATCTTCGCTTCGCTTCTTGCAAATCCTGCCGCGTTCTCCTCTTTAGTCACATTCTCATTTTACGTTACTTGAATTAATCCCGGAAAATTAGAAAGTCAAGTGGCTCCCTATAAGACAAAAGAACGAAGCCTGAAATTCAACTTCAACTTTACACTATTCATCTACGTAATTGCCATTTAGAGTCATTAACTACAAGGTAACCGGTTAATCGTTAATCTAACATTGACCACGAGTACAGAGTTACATGCTCTGTACGTTTTACAAAACATTTTTAAGTGGTGGTTTGAATTATAGACAATGCGACGTGTTTAGCTGGTCGAGCTTTTAGTCCGCGATTTGCAATTTACCGCATCGTTATAAATTGCTTCGATGCTTGCGAGCCTCTAGTATACCACCACTGACTATACCAATCTGCTCGCCTTGTAAATTATACATACCTGGATCTATTGATTGACCAAAATTACCTGTTCGCTTCCGATTTAAACTTATGCAAACGAGGATAATTTTGTGTTGATACTGCGTGTATGAATCTGCCAATATGGTTTAATGGACTGTTTAATTAGTTAAAAGATTGCATTGATTTAGATCTGGACCACATATCTATTACAAATTATGGTTTTGTAATAAATCCGAAAACTTTAGAGAATATGGAAGTAATATTATTTTAGATTTTTAGCAGATATAAAATTAAGGGCACATGGAAAGATATAAATTAAAAATGTTTCACATATATAGTTAAATGTTTTGCAAGTAAAATCACTGAATTACGTATAAAAACCAGGCATTTAACGCATCCAGTCTGTACAAATGTGATTAAATCTATCTAGGTCAGAAAAATCTCTTCATCATAAAGCCCCCAAGTTACAATAAAACACATCTCTATTTAAAAAATCCACAGACGTCTTTTAGTTTTAAACCATATACACGTAACACGTAAGCGGTGCAGATCAAACAGTGCACAAAATTTCTCCCATTGATTCTCAGCAACCGCGCAGCCTCCGTTTCCACTTCTCTCTTCCTCTGTTTGTACCCCCCATCTCACATATCTCCATCTCTAACACATGCACGGTAGTCTCGCAAGCCCCATTGACGCCTCCATTCGCTCGCGAGCGCGCGCGCGCGCGCCTGCAAACACACTCGCGGTAAAGAACCGCGCAGACGCGTTATCGCGCTCACCTGGTACTCTCGCACGGCGTGTACACAAGCCCGTGTGCGAGTAGAAGAAGCTTTCTCTCTCTCTCTCTCTCTCTCTCTCTCACTCGCGTTTATCATATAATTGCATCACGCCTGGCACGCGCGGCCTCCTTTTCTCCGCTATAGCAGAGCTCCGAGAGCAGAGAGAGAGAGAGAGAGAGAGAGCTGCGTTCGATCCGAGAACCCCACAGGCTGGATATCGCACGAATTAGTATTCTCGCGCTGGTTTGTGTGCGCACCCTCACATGCCCCCGGTGAGTTATAAGCAAGCTCAAGAGCCGCGGGGAGTCGCAAGTATAACGAGACTAGCTTTTGTTTTATTCGTGGCCGTTATTATGTATGCATAGGGAAAAGTTGTACATTACCGGCAGCTGTAGCAAGAACGGCTATAACTTTTAATTCTCGGAATTGAAATTGATATCTAAAAGTAAAAAATAGTCCTTAGCGTGCTATATATAACGAAGTGAAAAGTTGTTCATCTCAAAAAATGTTGGCCACTAGTGGCTACTATAAGATTTGATGGAATTTCGAATTTCAATAATGACCATAAACTTAAAAATATTGAAAATTTCATAATGGCGTCTTTGCCAATTTCATTAACTTAAAACTAGATAAAATTTATAGCTTGATTTGATTGGACGCCCTTTTTCACGTAAATTGGTGGCAAAAAATTGTTCACATTTTTTCGTAATTTCGAGGCTGGCTAGTCATTGTCTAATTGAGAAATTTGATCAATTTCACTATGACTAAAAAGACATTTCGAGGCGTTGACTTTTTGGAAAAATTCAAAGATTATTAAAAAATATTATAATAAATATTCATTAAGCGATTGAAAAAAGACGGGATCATAAATTTTAATTACATGAAATTTCTAATATGACATTTTAAAGTTTGTAAAAAACTGTAATTAATTATTAAAAATTGTAATGTTTTACTAACCACGAAATACATAAAACCACTGTTAAAAATTGTATTATTATAAAATGAAATAAAAGGGAAAAAATTCTAGCATCTGTAAAATTTTACAGTTTGTAGAAATTGAAATTCGCTTTTTCTATTTAGGATCAATAAAAATAAATTAATTGAACGAAATAATAAATTATCCAGAGTCAGCTATTGAATGTAAATAAAGTGGATAATTAAAAACAAACGTAGAATCAAATGCACTCCTCATTATTCATGTCTGTAAACGAAACAGTCCTTCTCGCTCGACTTAATCATTCCGAGCGGAGACCTCCAAGGAAGCAGTATACCGCTGGAGAAAAAAGCCCTGCGAAAGTTACGCCGCTCGGAAAAGCTAGCGCGCAACCCCTTAAACTGCGCATCACTTATTCATCAAAAGTCCCGAGCAAAGCAGCGAAAAATACCATTTAACTCTGCTCCCCTCCACTTTTCAGTCTATACAGAAGGAATTCCGCCACCCTACCGGAAGGAAAGTAACTCCGTCAACAGGAGGGAGAAAAAAAAAGAAGAATCATCCCAACTCTCGCGTTTGCTGAAATCGAAACCTACATACCTTCAACACCGCAGTTTCTTTAATCTCCCGCGATGCGTGTAATTAGTAGTCAGAGTTTCTCGCCTCCTTTGTATACAAGCAAACTACTGCGCGTATCCTAACGGGGGAAATCTTCGGGCGTGTGCGCGCGTCTCCTAATACGGAAAAGTTTCTTGTGCGCGCACGGAGAAACAGATGAAGGAAGCGTATCGCGTAATTACCGCTCTTGCGCTCACGCGCCACCGCTCGGATTTATGTGCACGAAACTCGAGTGAGTCTGCCGCGTATTACAATCGCTGCGGAGAGAGAAGAGAGTGAGAGAGAGAGAGAACGTTGCAATAGTGGAGTATGAGAGTGGCCTGAAAAATGGCGAATCTCTATTCGGCGACTGCGTGAGAGGAAAGACGAATGGTAGGCAAGAGAGAGAGAGAGAGAGAGAGAGAGAGAGAGAGAGTTCTGATGAAGTTCGAGAACGCGAGTTGCGCATATAGGTATATATAGCAGTACTCACGCAAGAAATAAGGATGGATTTGGGGGAAAGCATGCACATGCTCAACTTTTCGTACGTGATTCGTGGTTACAGGTGTTGTTTGCCTATAACTTATGGTGCTGCTTTTAAATGTACGGATTTATTGGATAAGTCTATGTACATTCGGTATATATTAGCTTATGCATTAATATTTTACTATATTAAATAGCAATCAGGTAAATTGGATATTCAAAACCACGTTTTTTAGAGCTATATCATCCAGAAAAACGTTTATTTTTCTCTGCAAAAGAAACCTCAGAGTCAACCACATTTTCATTTATACAATCAAACACGACAGCGATAAATTTAAATATTTCCTGCCTCTATAAATCGCTTTAATAATAAATCCAAATTCGATTAATAAGATAATATTTCATGATACTTCTATATCGAAAAACGTTTATGCACTAAGCGATAGAGACAGACAGACAGACAATAGGTGAGCATTGATGGCAAATTTGTCATAAAAACGGCAAACAAATTTGGAAGCACATCGCTAGAATAAATTTTTCTTGTACTTATATTTTCTATTTGTCTTGGTCATATAATGGGCAACAAATTTTTGGAACACAGAGAAACAGTAGTAAGACACAGTTTTGATGGCATATCAAACTTTCAGTATAGAGTTGCACATACAAACAACAAACACCACTTTGAGGACTCATGGCAAATTCATAGCCGCTGTAATATTAAACTAACATAAATGTAATAACTTGTTTTAAACATATTACAGTATTCTTGATTCCCAACAAGTTCCAGCAAAAATGTTTAAATAGTTAAATAAAAATCTTACTACTTTGCTGTAATAATAACTTGGTAAATAACTTTCATTCTAATTCGAAGTAATAAGATAATTTTACATAAGTCATGCCATGCGTTTCTTAGACTTCATCGAAAAAGTCAACTTATTAAACTTTTACAAAAGATTTGTCAAAATTTTTTACAGCATTTTATAGTGAATTACGAAGTTTGTTTTCATTGAATAAGTTTTCTCGACCTTTAGACAAACAGAACCGTGACTAAACATCTTTGAAACGTAATATTTTCCGCGAGCTGATATAAAATCTAATTAAAAATAAATATACTATTTAACTTCTTACTTCTATGAGATTGCAGTGGAAACAATCAATACAGTTTTACGTTGTTCTTCTATAAAATCTCAAATTCTTCAGAATATATTTCTTGAACACCCTAAATGTAACCGTTACTGTTACAAAATTTCAAACTTTACTACTACATTAATGGATAAACGATAAAAAAATTAAAAAACAATTCAAACGATGCATCACACGCATTGATTCCGGTTTATAGTCGACACGACATGCGCAGCATTTCTTTAACTTCCGCCGTTTAGTGCGCAAGTTTACAAGTAACACAATTTATTACCTGTGTACAAAAGTCACTTTAATACTTTAAAGAAACTACGTATCTCTTACGTGAGTGTGTGTTGTATAGAGTATTTGAACAAGAATCGCAACGCATAGAACAACTTTTTTATGTGATAGATTCACATTTAGAATATAACTACTCTACCATATATAAAACAGTAAAAAGTTTTACAAAATTTATTTTGTGCCTTCTTTTTATTTAATCAGGAACGAAAAAATGTTAATGTAACACAGTGAATCAAATGAAGTAAACTTCTCTGTATCAACAAATACCAACTTTTTAATTCCGCTTTAAAAACGATTTAAAAGCTTCAATTCCACTCTAATTGTTATATCCCCTTTATAATAATAGAAAAATATAAAGCAATAATCTGAAAAAGCTTCTGTAATTTTAATAAAATTTGAAAACTAAATTACTACAATATTAAGGTATTCGCTCGGCTTTATGTCAATAATAATCACATTTGTTAACCCATAGCGAACTAGCTTCAAGATAATTTCATAAAGTGAATATTCGTTTTTGATTTTAGATTTCTGAGGGATAATTTTCGTAAATGTTAATATCAGAAAAATTAAGAAGAAAAATGCGTGAGACGTAATTTATTTCAAATTATAGCAGCTCGCAAATAAATATACTTAATATACATTTGATAATTAAAAAATCAAGATAACCAAAATAATAATACGTTGAACAATTGCATAATTGATCCCAGTCGTTCGCGTCGAAAGTTTTCGTCCAAAACTACCACACCAAGAAACTTCCGCTGCTTTAAAACGAGCCATTAGATTTCATTATCATAACATAATCCTAAGCGCGTCACTTTAAGAATTCCCTAATGATTAATTACGCAAAAGTAAAACCCTCTGGTGTAACATCCTGTGCACGACTCAACGTAGTATATATGGTATCACAATTTAAACTCGTGATTAATTGAACTGGAATACACTTCAGCGACGCGCGCACGACGTACAAAGCCAGAGAGACCTTTATTACAAGACGTCAGAAGCACGTCTTCCCAGCTAATCCGTAATTTTCGTTTTCCCGGTTCACTCTCTTCTCCGCACCGCTGTATTTTTTTCACTTTTACCATTGGCCTCGCCGCTTGTAATGGGCTCGCTCGCTGCTTTTTTTAACGAACCCACCGTAACGGGATACGCGCGCGCGCGCTTATCAGACGCGCGAGTCCACTTCTCCTCTTGCTCTGTGCGTTCTCCCGCGGTTTCTTCGTATGGAGATGAGGAGAGATCGAGTCTGCCCATCCTCCGGAGGATTCGCGCACGATTCTAACCATCCAAGTTCTCTCTCGGCCAGATGGTGGCTATATAAAATTCAAAAGTTATACAAAAAACTTTTTATTGAAATCTCGCACAGTTGTTGGTGTCTAATAATGGGAATTTTCATAAAAGAATACGAAAGCCAGCTGTAACTATTGTTTTTTTATTAAATTTAACTTTGTGAAAAATAAAACCAATCTTAATTACGTATTTATTATCGAAACTGTTATTAACTGTACCATGCGCGCGATATACTTGATATGTAGATTTGAGGTTGTCACCGTGTCGTTTTAATTATGTTAAAGGTTTTTTAGTTTCAACTGTGTTTGTTTATAAAATAACTATAAACGTAAGGCATTCAAATTTTGATAGAATAGTTTTGAATACTATACAGCTTCGATCTGAATATAATTTTAAATTAAATGCGAAAATAAGAAATAATATTAGACATATTATTCTTAATAAAAAATGTGACTATGTAAATAGTAAAGTACATTGTCGAAATTCAAGTTCTTTCAGCGGTAAGTTAATTTTTAATCCTATATGGACAGTGAAGAATGACTCTCGTTGCAGAAAAGGCCCTTTAGTAATTGGTCTATAATCCTTTAAACCAAAGGCTCCAACATTACTATAAAACAGTGTCCTTTGTACACTTGCACTCATAAAAGTATTTTTGTGCTCACACAAAGTTATTGCATAAAATCTAATGCTTATTGACTCTCGAGTTTTTCTTTTTGACATCAAAGAAGAGCGAAAACAAGAAAGAGAAAGAGAGAGAGAGAGAGTGAGACGATGTGGAGGAGGTGAGAGGAAGGGTCCTCTAATTAATTTAATTAGCAAGCTCTTACTTTCTTTTCGCGGTGTCAAGGGGTAAATATTTCTTTTCCGAGGAGACGCGGCAACATAATTTTTCGCTCTTTCTTCTGTGTCCCGCGTAGTTGACTCCGAAAGGTAAAGGCGACCACTCACTTAAGAGATCGTTACCTTAAAGTAAAAAAGTATTTTATATAATTGTTTACTTAGTCATTATATTGCGAGTGACCACAGTATTAAAAAATATGGTATGGTTTAATTATTAGACATACATAATTCATAATTCAATAATAAATTATTCACAGGGGTGTAGATATTGTATTCGATTTGATGATTTAATATATCATTTTGTTCTTTAACCTGATAGAAATTAAAAAATTTATGAATACATAAGAAAAATAGCTAAATATTCGACTTAGTGATGAAACGTTTTTTTGGTCATATTCCCCATTTAATCGAGAGAACCCATTTAATCCCGTAACCTCGAAATATTCGTCTAATTATTTCAGAGTAATTTAATCGTATAATTAGAAGCATGTAGTAATAAACAATAATTTACTTAAAAATAAATAAGAAATACTGGAATAAAATTATCGACGAAATTTATAAACATGAATTTAGAGAACAAAATGATCCTTTAAAAAATCAAATTAAATATAAAATAAAAAAAAATCATGATTTAGTATGAATTATTATAATTATACGATCACTTGCAATATAATGTCCAAGCAATCGTGTAAAATACTTTATACGCCATTTTTCCGGAAATCGACTAAATCAGTCGAAAATTTTATTCACTGCAATAACAAACACTATTTATTTAATATCCCTGAGCCCCGCGTAATTTACATGGCTGATAATGCCCTTTACGACTGGCGCGCCCTAACTCTCGGGCAATTATGAAATTTTGCGCGGAGGTAAGAAAGTAGTTGAAACGCGCGAGAAAGAATAATAAGAGCGAGAAAGTTGTAAAATCAGAAGAAGGGGAGAGACCATGGGAGTAGGTATCTCGAAGGTTACGACTCGCGCAGAACCGTATAAGAAGCCTCAGTGGAATGGAGAGAAGGTGGGGAGGGGGGGGGGTGGAAAAAATGCACGCGGGGCAATAAAAAGCACGCTTAACGGGCCATTACGCGGCCCGTAAAAAAGATTAAAGTTAACCCGGCATTATGCAAAACTTGTCTCGCCCTACCTCCACACCCTACGCGCGGGCGACCTACTCTCGTGTCGCGAGCGCATCCCTTACGCCGCGCCTCTTCGTCTCGTGTTTCGCGCGGCTCCTTGTTTTACGGGGCTGGCGTGCGCGAACGCGGGATCGAGTTTAATGAGAGGTGGACTTTTACGAGTCGACGAGGAGGAGGTAGAGTCTTGTCTTGGGAGGCGCGACGCCGTGGCAATTGTTGTTATTATCGTCGTCGCCGAGGCGTAAAGTAGCTAAGATTGCGAGGAAAGGGAGAGAGACTTGGATATGGGAATGTCATGAGGTTTGACTGTTACTGAATGATGAAAATGCCAGGGATTACGTTAATACTATAAAAATAATCACAGCAGTGGCTAATTACAATAAACTTGAAAACCTTGGAAGTCTATTATTGTACAACAATTAATGGTTTACATGTTTGAAAACCATTGTTTTAAATTGGACTGAATCTTTTGGTCTTATTCTTTTGTACATTTTATTCACGAATTTTTCTGGTTTTCTGATTTTTCTTTCTAGAAAATATTTTCAAATACATTTTTAAAATAAAAAAACTTGGAACATTTTTGGAAGAGATAGAATTTTTTTCTGTATCACATATTTTTTCTATATTGTTATTTGTAAACTTTGAAAATAGTTTTTATTTTACATACAATACTACTACAATATAACATTGTAATTCTCCAAATTTTGTAGTAAAAAAAACAAATTTGTATTCACGTAATGTTCTCGTAGTAAATTTAACGAATATTTATAAATTTATATTACTATGATACTCTTTGTACTTGGCCGCTTTTAAGTATTTATTTATGATTTTGTCTTGTGTATACAGAACATTTTATGGGCTACTAACTGGGACATTAAGAAATGTTTAACCAATGGTGAGTGTATTTAAGTTTTAATCTTTCCTTTATCTTAAAAATGAAAATCTAATAGCTGATTACACACGCTAAGTAAAATTACACTCAGATTACTGCTTTTAAATATGCAAATTTTCTTCAAGTTAAACATAATAAAGATAAAAATGAGGTAAAGTAGTTAATATCTGGATGAATTGAAATTTACATTTTGAGTAGAGCTAAAAGAATAAAAATTATTAATAGGTATAAAAATATTATAAATTTATTATTATTATTTGTAATTCACACGATATTACGAGCGATGTATTGTATTTACCGGAATGAAGGATTTCACATCACTGCTCGGCTTTCAACTAATCATCATCATATTGTAATTGTACTCATTGTCTCTTCTTATTTTGTATTTGATAATTTTTTTTTTAATACCAACAATGGGAAATACGATGCAAGATGACGATGCTGGTCCACATAAAATGATCGTCACTTTTACGGGATTCCATGCATCAATTTTAACAATATTTCATTATATAAAACTACTGAATATTTTGGTTATTGAAAATGCTGTAATGTCCCATTCTTTGCACGATGATAAATCGTTAGCAATTTAATTTTCAATATTACGAAGTAAAGTTCAGTCTAACAATGGGAAATATAATTCGAGGTGAAAGTCACCATTAATACATTATACCTATTCGTAATCGATGCAATAAGTAGATTTAAAAGTCTTCTACAATTTACTTATAAGACCTAAACTTATTGTTTGGAATTTGGGATCAATATATGTTTTATAATCTAAAATAAAGATAAAACACTATAATTATCGTATAATCTCAAAAGTAGATTAACGGTTAAACAGTACTTTAGTAGGATAAAACCAAGATGGTATCGATCGATATAGTACGAGCTTCTGCAATATCTACTCTTACTCTATATACCTATGAAATTTCATAAGTGCTAAATTTATAATTAATTATTCATCCTTGTTATTAACAAAAACGAAGTTTTCCCTCAGCGCGAGACCAATATTGGCGCTTTGCAATCAATGCAAGTTAAAACGCGCGTGCGCGCGGGGCTCGCGAGTAAGAAACTCTCTGCAGCCCCGGAAAAAAAAGGAGCGCACGTATAAGACCGAGACTTCCTCCCCAAGCCTTTGTCTTAACTTATTACATCATCTTGGTATTCCGCGAGGGGGACGAAGGCGAGGCCAACATTTTCCCGGGGAGAAAAGTTTCATACTCAACGGAAAGAATGCTCCCACATTCTCTCTTTTCCTCGTCCTCCGCACGATGGATCGAAGAATAGATCGAAAAAGGAGCTGGCGTACGGAGCTAGCACGGAGGCGCAGAGAAGCCGGCGCGAAGAAACGATACTTGATTAATGGCGCAAGTTCTTGCGCCTCCCCTGTCCGCGCACTATATATATATAGGACTGCCTGCTCGGAATTTATAATGGCAAGCGGTGGGGGGAGAGGTACAGGGAAGGTCCCCACCGCCGCATTAAAATTCAGCCTCGCGTTTGACGTGCGGCCCATTCGTTTTGCCAGTGGTGGCGGGGCGTTTTCGCGCGTGCGCCCTCTCTGCGCCCGAAAAAAATTGTCTGATTTCAGAGAGGCCAATTACTGGCGCCCCGGCTGCTGATTAACGACGCGAGAGAGCCGCGGAATAATGATGCGCGTCCTGGCAGGCAGGATACGAGAGGCGAAGTTTTCCTCCGTAAAAGGGGTAAAACGAAGAGAACTGCGCGTTCTGCTATAGTCGCTGTGAACGACTACTTTGTTTAGAAATTAAATATGCCCGCGTATAGTAGTAAACATCAGCAAAAATCATCGAAATTTCTTATATAAGATATTAAATATCATTTAGATGTGAATTCTGAAGTTTAAATATAAGTGCTGGCTATTTTTTTTTCTTGAAATAAAATTATATCCACATGCCAAATCTTAATATTTTAGAGAAATGTTGCTACCAAATGTTATACGATGTTTAAGATAAAGTTAGAAATAGTAAATAACATCCTTTTTCGAGTTCGCATATAGATAATATTAAAATAAAAAGAAATGCTATTGTATAAAGACCACCGGCACGCTTACCTTGAAGTTGCCGACGGAGTGAGCCCCATCGTAGATGAAGAGATGATCGTTGCAGTCCAGCTGTAGCCGCTCGAACTTGAGCATGAACCGCTGGAGTATGCTGTGCGTCTGGAACGTGACGGCGCAGTCGAGCAGCCGCTCGTTCTTCGACGTGAGCACAGCACCGTCGATCTTCCTGTAGAGCTCACGCAGGAAGTGATTTTTGCAGAGGTCGTTCATCAAATCTGAAATTATAATGAAGTGCCCAGATGAGTATTATGAGAAAGCTTTTGAAGAACATATATATTAGAGAAATGTATAATGGAGGTTTAGATTCATGATTTATTTATGTATAAATATTTGGTAATAATTTTCGATCTTATCCAGTCTCATCAGGGCTGTGACATTCTGATGTTAAATGAGTTTACGAATAACGACTTATAAGTACATAAAAAGTCCAATCTCGCTTTATTAAATCTTTGTATGATTCAAACTAATCTCTTTTTCTTTTAAATCATAATCATATTCTCAATCATCTTTACCATAAGTATTGTTGTAAACGCAGCTGGTGAACTTAAAACAATGCGCGTGACAATGATATTTTTAAATAAAACCTCTGAAAATTTCGTCCTAGAAAAGGTACTGTTACATATGTCAGAAATAAAGATCAAAGCGTGAAAAAATATGCGACGAGTGAGACCACCAAGCTAACATTGCGATGCCATGACGAGTGCATCACGGGCTATAATTGTTCTTTTGCTGAGTTGATGATCTCTTGTCTACTACGTTGTCCAAATGTAGTGACCCTCCAAACAAATTTTTTTAAAAACATATACACCACTGCTTTATCATGTTAATAAAATCATAACAGATTTGTTTTGTAATAAGTTTAGCGTCCTAAGTATATATAATATGCTATTTTAATTCCCATAATTAACATTTTCACAGCGGATTAAAATAATTTCCAACAGATTAAGCATAATAAAACAGTAAATTTTTTGAAAGAACTTTACAAATATTTTTTAAAACCTTAAATCTCTTTTAAAATCTTTCTACAGAAATTAACTTTATTTTTCTGAAACATTATGCACATTTCATCTCGAAAATAAATGTTAAGTCTAAAAGTTTTCTGCAAAATAAATCCAAAACCGGGTTAATCTCTTAAAACATAGTTAAAACCCTCTTATTACAAGCATATTATAAAAAACATATTTTTTTTAATAACAGCGAATTTTTCCTCTTCAAAAATTCAAATCCTCCTTTCAAACTTATATTATGAATGACTTGACTCTATAAAGTTTTCTATAAAATTTACATAATTTTTCCAATAGACTGAAAATTTGGTCTCATATAAAACTGTAAAATCGTTCTAAAATCTTATTCTAAAATGATTTTTGGAAAACTTTTTAATTCAATAAATACTAAATGAAAAATCAATTTTCTGATTCAACAATAATAAAAATAATTTCACTTTAATAATTTTTGCAGATAATATTGGATATTAGAGCTATATTGCCTGAATGTTATTTTGATACTTTCGCCACTTTCGCGAATATTTCTTCAAGATTCATAAACATTTATGCTGTGTTCTAATGCAAAATTTTTGTAAACCATGATTTCCGTTTCTCTATTGCAAATTTTTCAGTCCGAATTCCACAATGTTATGAGCAATATTGCTGCAAAGTTATACAATATTAATAAAAGTTTTATGAAAATTAAAAATAATACTTTGGCGCCCAACTTTGGGAGGTATTGCCTGGATAGTACTATCAAAAGGAACATGTGCATTTCGAAATCATGGTTTGAAACAATATTACCCCGGGGTTGCATATATTTTTACTAACCATAAGGCATGTCCGTGAAAATAGCAAACATTTCAAAGTAACATCATTAACACATTGCTTCAAAATTCAATGTTATATGGGAAAGTATAAAAATACACTGAGAGAAATGATATAATAAAAATTACTATAATGCATAGTAACGCTGTGACATACTTGAAAAATCTAAAAAATTACTATATTTTATAGTAAAAATTGCTATGAACATAATAAAAATTTGCATGTATGATAACTGTTTATTACTTTGAGGTAATTATTTAATAATAAACTACAAATAAAATTATGAGACATTTAAAATTATGAATGGCTGAATACGTAAATTATCTCTACGGGAAAAATGAGTTTTACGTTGAATAACCCCCATGACATCCCTTTTTTTTATGTTTTTAATAAGATATTACAAATTTAAAAAAAAATAGCCTTATTGTTGCTTAAGTATAATAAAATCATAATAAATATTAAATTCATCATAAATATTATATCGTAAACTGGTTAACAATCAATTATTATGAAATTCATAACCTCTTGGTAAATGGGTAAATATTTGCGGATATAGTGTTATCGTAGTTGCAAGTAATCGCATACATTAAACTCGGGGCGGGGCCAATTTAACGCAGCATGATGATGCAGCTCACCTTCTAACTTGCAGATAACGACTTAACCCAATTAAGTACGGAATATGTGCTTAATATTTGCAAGCCCAATTTGAAATGTGTGAATTTATCATAAGTCACTTGACGATTGTATTCGTTGCTGACATTAACCCTTTACATTTCATGCTTTTCACACTGGATTTTGTATAGGTAATATAATAATCGAGAACGTAGCATTTTCTTGTAGAAAGAAATAAAAAAACGCGAATGTTTTCGTCTGAAAAAGTCGACTCAATCTCTCTTGAGAAAAAACAAGGGAAACGCCTCGACTGAGGCGTGGATGTTACGTTCGATCAGTCCCATCTGTTACCACTAACTCGGAGAGGGTGTGTGCGCGTCCATCGAAAACTTATTTCATTGACGCTCAACGGATCGCCCACAGAATATGGTCAGATTAGGGCTCATTTTCCGATTGATCGTGAAGCCTGATTAGATTTTATCGATTTTTTAGGTGCGCTACAAGAAGATAATATTATATGCGGTACCCGTAGTATATTTTCTGATACAAAAGCATAATGACGGATCGTCTTCGACGTACCTCTAACAATATCGAGCATTGTTGATTAATATTCATGCCATATCGTGTATAAATTCAAAAGGAGATGTTCCGATAAACTTCCAGCCACCAGAAATCAATAATCACGGTCCATCGGAAACATTGTAACTCTCCGCTCTTGTATTGTAAGCACGAATACTCGAACATCCAGTAACTTGAAAACTTCGAATTTTCACTACGTGGACAGCCATCTATATATATATGCCTCGGGTATTGGTCACGGTGCAACGACATTTTACCTTCTACTGAAAAATCCGCTGAATTTCATTGGAAACCCATGAAATTCAGCTTGTCGTCTTAAAAGGCCGAAGCTGCCTACATTGCCCGAAAAATAGCTGACAACGTGTGCAGAAATCAGCTCTCACTCGTTAAGCTAGTTGCATTGTGTAGTGTTCGAAGTGAATCGTTTATGCTTTCTCATGACTGCCGGCACGTACGTCAATATTCGGGAAGAAAGAAAAAAAATCTTGAGGCGGACGATCTCACTATACCACTATTATCGCTATCTTTCTCTCGCAACCAGTGCCTTTCCTTTAGTTTTCTTCAACGCGTTCAGGTGTGTAAACTTTACAATGACACTACAAGTCTGTCTGATTTCACGTTAGACTATTGCACTGTTGTTTAAGTTCATCTGATACGAAATTTCTCTGCAATTGAGCAATGGTCTCTCGTGAGGCCTTTTCTGTCAATAACACGTATAAAAAACTAAAACGCTCCAGAACGAAACTTGCAATAAGATTTTAACTAATTTTTCGACAATTTGCATAAAAATAAATCCACGCGACAACGACCTTAAAGAGGCATTAGTCGGCGCTCCATTAGCCGATACGAACGGCTAGAGTTCGCGCGATCGATTGACTCTCGTTCCAGGGCGAACGCCGCTCTGCCTCTACCTCGTGCATCTGTCGAATGCAGCGGGCTTTTCAACAGCCCGAAGAGCTTCGCGCTCTTCGCTATTGACTGTTGGTCACGATAAACGAGGAGCTCCATTCCCAGCTCGCGCGCGCGGACCTTCATAATGCGCGAAGCTGCGAGCTTGCAAATCACCCGCGCCCGATCGCTCTTTTCCCCCCCTCACTCTCTCTCTCTCTCTCATTTCCCGGGCTGACCGGCTCGCTGCTCTCTCTCTCTCTCTCTCTCTCTCTCTCTCTCTCTTATCCTTCTCTCATAATACCTCCCCATTCTATTATTTGTTCCACGCGCGAGCATAATCGGAATCAATTATGCCTGGCCGCCTTTCTCTATTTTTCTCGAGTTATCTCCCTTTTTTTCCTCACGAGACAGTGTGATGAGAAGGAATGGGAGAATGGAAGGTGGGATTAGACGAAGGATACCATGGATTAAGAGCGAGGATTTTCGACGGGGGTGGATAGTTTATTGCTTGTTTGTCGGGGGAAGACGGCAAGGAAGTGTACGTAAATTTATCGAGTTCGTGGGCGACTGTGGTTATATGTATTGCGTGTGGGTGCTCGTGTACAGGCGATATCTTTAATTTTATTAATTTTTCCTAGATTTTTTAGAACTGGAACCTGCGTTATAATTTCTTTAAATAGATTTTTTTAACTTTTTAATTACGAGATTATAGAAGTTATAGTAATAATCACTTGAACGTTAAAAAATTCGACTATTTTTAAAAGTTTTCGGAAGATTTTTACTGATTTCACCTTCCGAGAATATAAAAACTCAGTGACTTGTTTAATCTTAATTTAATAATTTCCTATATTTATTCTAAATTCCAATAATTAACGCTTATACAGCAATTTTATTTATCTTTAATGTATAAATTTAAATTGTCAAAATGGGAATATACAATAAACAAAAAATAAATATTAACTTATTCAAAGGGAATTCCATTTATTCGAATTTAGAGAATGGGGTTGTGACAAATACCAATATCACATTCTTATTGATTTATTTTTAATAGCTTTGATGTTTTTTTTTTTAAATTACCAAAAAATCTTGAATACTGCTAGTTTTCGTTGGAGTTTTGCGACCCGAGTTTTAACTTTCACGGAAAAGCAATGCTAATTTTCGTACAGGACGCCGATATACTATAATATCTTGAAAATAGTAAGTCAAAGAATATCTTCTGGTATAAATGCTACCCATAAAGTATAAAATATCTCTAGTTACAGGATATGTAATGCGAGTGTAGTTAAAATGATATACCCCGACCTTTTTATCTCTTACAGAATAAATGCATGTTTTTAGACCAACATCAATCGGAATATATAAAAGTCGTTGAATTTTATTTTTCAGGTACATGAACACGGCAAGTATATCGGTTCGACATTTCTACAACCGACACATTTCCAATACATTTAAGAATAGCCCCATTTAAATCGTAGCGAGTACTTCTCTTATAAGTATACGCGTAAACTAAAATATACTACACAACAGAAACTTTCATCTCTAGGGACTTATTTAAAAAAGTGTGCTGAAATGACAATTTCATAGCATTCGCTTTTCCAACTATTTTTCGAGAAAATATAGAGATATATATGTACCGTGTAAAGCTTCTCCGACAACTTGACATTGAACAAGTTAAATTGGCCCGAAATTCGCGAGTCGGGCGCATAAAATTGAAAGGCAAGCACCGTGATTAGTTTCGCACTATCATTTTACCTGAGGGACGTTGAAATTACTATTTGAATAGTTGACCAGCTAAATACTTAGTAATACTATAATAGCGCGAGAGGTGAGAATTACGGTCGCGCAAACTTCGCGAAGCGGTGTGGGCACGAAATTAGCGCTGTTAGCACGCCATGCAATCATGCAATCAAAGCAATCATACTTTTGGCAGTTCCCACGGTAATACTTGTTAATTACTTTTTTTTAATTAGACACGATGTCATTGCTTTGTTAAACTGAGTAAATAAAAGTTGATTTCGTGTCTTCTTGATGCTTGACACCATTGTCATTTCAATATAATGTTGAACACAACAGAAGTGAATAAAATAATAATTTATAATTAATTTTGTCCGTATAAAATGTATTAAATTAATAAAAATTCAGAGAAAATTCAAGACCATATTTTCATTAATTAACTAATTGAATTTTTTGTATTTAACTTATATTATTCAATTAATTTACTGAATGCTTTTTAATCACATATAAAATAACAGAGAGAAACATTAAAAAATAGAAGCATTATAAAAAGCAAACAAAGAAGGAGATATCAAAACAATAATGATAAAAAACGATTAAAAGCGAATCCGTAAAATTGTAAGCTTGATATAAAACTTAATAAATACTAATTCAAATCAGAACTTACGGTACTATTTAAACAAGTGACTATAAATATCTGATATTAATTCGTAACCTATATTTAATTTAGCAACCATCTTTTAAAATAATTAACTATTCAGAGCACCGAGCATTTTTATGCTGCTAAAAACAAGAACTCCTTACTTCTAAAATGACTAAATACATCACACGAGAAAACGAACAAATATTCGTGGTTTCGACAAAATTAGTTTTACAAGTTCAACACCAATTTACATATTGAAGCAAAAGTGAACATCCTGAATAACGTCAAATCGTACAAGCGGTAGAGTTTATTTCCGAAGCTCTGTTGCCTGTGATAATAAAAAGTACTCGGACGGACAGTCGCGAGAGGATTAAGCCTTTTTAATTGGACTGTCTAGAGAACTACATCAAACAAACACTCGAAGACAAATCAAACAAAGTTACCGACGACTACTTGACACCTTCTCGTCACAAAATCTACACATCGTTTTCGAGCAAAAAAACACGAGTGAAAAAAAAATGATTCTCACACGCGACGATTGCACAGCGCCAGTCAGTCGCGTGGCTTTTCAGTCGCGCGCCCGCACCTATAGCTCGTAATTAGCTCCGGCCGCTGCTGGCTCGACGTCTGAATGCAGCGCTTAAACATACGCGCACGCGCTCGTAACCACATGCGCATCGGTGTGCAAGCTTTTCATGCACGAACCCGCGGACTTTAAAAGACCGCTTAGTCAGCACGCGCGTCATTCATGAAAATCGCGATTACCGCGAGGGCACGCACGCGCTTACGCACGCAATACATGCGAATGAGAGCGGACGACTTTTGCGCAGCTTCGCGTTCATTGAAAGCTTGCCACGACTCTTTTTTCAAGAGAGAGAGAGAGAAAGAGCATACGTTGACGAAGACGTCACGTGAAGTCGTCGTGTTAGCTCTCTGCCGGTAACACGAGTATCCTGCTGTGTCTGGATTGATTTTTGTACATGGCCGAATGTGTAAATATCTCTGAGACACTTTATAGCGTTAAAGAATGTTTAGTTAAATATTACGATAAGAAGACAGTGTTAGATGCTGCATTTATTTGTACATAAATAAAACCGTGAGTCAATATTGATTATAAATTTCTACTGTGTGTTCTCATACTTTGAGAAACATATGAACTTAAAAATAATACGGGAAAGCTATGCAGAACTTTTCTTGTCATTAGGCTTTCTGTCAACAAATACTACAATACAAAGTTTTAACGTCCTTCAAAACTATTCAAACTTCACGTTTTTTATGTACAAGATGGCTCTTTATGAAAGAAGTCATTAATCGATTTAAGTAATTCTTGCGCTAGCCAATGAACCAGTAGGATCGTTTGGATATCTCGTGCCATGTACTTTTGTTTTTAGATATATGAGTTCTATACAGCTACGTGATATTGTACCGCTATTGTGGTCTGTTGAATTATTAGTAAATAAATAAAATTGAAAAAATTTCAAGATTTCAAACTTTTTCCTATATCTACTGTATATAAACATATGTAAAACTCTGACACCTTGCGGAATAAGACATCAATCATTGGCATCAAATGAAAGTTTGTCTATCTCACAGCCAATTAAAAATAAAAGCGAACTTACAATAGAAGTAAAACGCTCTCCGGCGAGTTCAAAGCAGCTGAACCACTCCGAAGGAAATTTAAATTATTAGCAGTAGGTTTTATCACTTTAACGAGCAAGAAGTAATCGGCTTGGATGAGGAACGTTTAGTTTGACAGAGACGGTACTGCTGGCCACTTATTCTTCTCTCAAAATGGTTTGGAAAATTCACTAGGGACGATCAAACTACGTCTGGTACGCAATTAATGGCTGTGAAAGTGAAAGAGAAGAAGATAGGAGAAAGAGAGAGAGAGAGAGTGCTGATGAGATGCACAAAGTGGTTGGTGAAAATTATTCCCCGAAAATCCTAGAATTCGCGCGCTGAAAGGGGAACATTGAATGCGCGGACAACGATTGTGAAAGTTTCTTGCATTGATAATTTTGGAGATTGAGAGAGAACACAAATACCGTGAAATCGCCATTAAATCGGTAAGATGATTATTATTGTCTCAAAAACAAAAACCCTTAATTTTTTTGCATTGAAATACATATGAAATATTTTTATAATTCTGAAAGAAATCTGTGTCATCATTTTCTTATAAATCAATACTATGTACGTTTTGTGAAAAGTTAATAAACCCTTTATGAAACTTATTTAACACATACGATCTCATTGATAATTCCTTCTAAAATAATAAGCATAATATTTATTTATGTTAAAAATACTGAATGGCACATTTTAAAAAGTTCTTTATTTCTCGGCATACGACAAATACGTTTCAAGGTAAAACAGGAATTTATGAATTTTTTATAAAGCTCAAGACAACATTATTTCCTATACAGAAAGATACTATTTCCGTAGAATAATTATATAGGAAAGCGAGGGACAAAGGATTTCATACAACAATTAAATTCTCTCAAGCTCGGGCAAAAAACAGTCTCTGCACTTTGATGCGAAGGCAAGCTAAGGGAAGAAAACATTACAAAGCAAATAGTATTTTTTGTCAGAGGGCGAACGAAAAAGCCATTTTCTATAAAGTCCTTTACATATTGCTTAAAGGGTATTATGTATCCCTTTTTCATCTTTTTCAAATGCATATTCAAGGTTTGTCAATTTCCAGCTTTATTCAATATGGGTTTAAATATATTTCTAAATATTTTCTTTCATATGTATTTATTTATTTTTTTTTCTTACTTCTTGAATAAAATAATACTCATTATACTATTTTGTAGATAAAGATTTTTCAAGATAAAAATAATTAAAAAATACAATCAGTTTCTGAAAGTATTGTCGCGGAGGCTCGTCCGTATTAAAAAGTATACGAATACCATATTATTATACATTGATGTAACTAACAAATTACAGTAACTGTCTTACAAAATAAATGTAAGTATAAAATAGTCACAAATTGATCAAAGGATAAAGTATCCTCTACTAAGATTGCAAAATATCTTTTTAACATAAAAGAAATTACAATTTTTTTCTAACTAATACCTTTCCAAAAACCATAATATGGGTCACACATCTAAAATTTACTATTCTTAGGGTTCCAAATAACCTTTGTATAAAGAAAATGACTCAAAATTTCGACTGAATCATTTTAATTACAATAGTTTCAGTAAGAATGGGGTGATTTTAATTGAATTTCAGGAAAAAATTTCTCCCATATCAAATTTTCCAGTTCTTCAATTTGAAATCATCGCTTTACAGCATTCTTGCATCGAAGACCCTTTAAAATCACGTCAGGCACACTCGAGTTTCTGCGCACCATTTTCAATGAAGGCCCGTATCCACACTTTAATTTTGCAGATTGCGTTTTCAAAAGATTCGCAACGTCGCCCGATTTGAAAAAGCCGATAAAAATAATAGAGCAAGACGCACGCGGGCCGCATTTTCGCTATACCACTGCAACAGCAGCAGCAGCAGCAGCATCGCCACCAACAGGACGGCATATTGCGCACGTGTTTACGAGCGTGAGTTCCCGCTCCGATGCTTTTTCCTGCCACGTACAGAGAGAAATGTGTGTACACGTCGGCGTTCGCCCAACCCCCCATTCTCTGCGTGCCATCTCAACGAGTGTGTCTGTGTGTAGGTATGTATATAGAACCGTCTCTTTTCCTCCTCTCACGCCGAGTCGCGCAGCCTTAATCCACGGTCTATCTTATGCGCTCGTGCATTTGCGCTGTGAACAGTAGAGAGGAGGAGGGAGGGAGAAGGGAAGAGAATATAACCCGGTCTCGGAATCGTGTGTGCATGAGAGATATGGGTTCGGAAGATCTGCCGAGGAGGTGTGTATATACGTATGTATGTATATATGTGTATGCCAAGTGATATTCCGATTCCAAGATCATAACGACGTACAAAGCGAAGAGTGAGAATTCTGTGCCTATAAAAATGATTTCAAAACTTTTATTCAAAATAAAAACATTTTCTAGTAAAAATACAAAGCATTTGTGTTCAACTGTTTTTTTTATAAAATTAGAAAAAACATACCGAAGGTTACTGTTGTAATTTTAATTGCCATGTGTTATACAGTTTATGAAAATTAAATATTAAAATATTATGTATACCACTCTAACATGAAAATCGCAACTTTGACATGAATTTTAAGCTCTCTTGCTATATGTAAGCTGATTTTTACCGCATTCAATTTTTCTCAATCGATTCGTTCGTGCAAAAAACATTTCACGCGGTAAATAATCACCTCTCACATCAGTGCTATAATATACTATTTTATTGAAAATCTTTGCCAAATAAATAATGAAAAATGTATAAAGCTATTTTTTATATTTCTTTATTATTAAATATTTCCATAAAGTCGAAAAAGTCAAAATAAGCATAATAGTTATAATATTATAATTATTCCCATAATATTGTCTACAACACAATCGATTTTATTCATTAATCAAAGCAACGAATCACACGGTTGAACAATTTATTTACTAGATTTGTCTTTCAGACCGATAAATGCCACACACCGATAAATCCCAAGGTATAATATTCAACAAAAATATCAACAATAATCAAATAAATTAAACGTTTCACAAGCAAAATGCGCATATACGCAAATAACTGCAGCTTTGACAGAAGCAAACATTTCCCATGTATGCAAATGTTAAACAAAATATTCACTCGAATTCGGTGCGTCTTTTTTTTTAAGCGCGGAACTTCGACGGCAGCCAAGATATGATGATGCGAAACAAAATACACATAAAGCTCTCCTGCGGCCGTTTATCACAAGAGCGTGGTGTGCACACGTGCGGTTGCAGTCGAGTCACGCTTATACTCTCTCTGTCTCTCTCTCTCTCTCTCACCCATGACGCGACACATAAAGACTTTGACGGCTATACGGGGGCGCCACGTAAAACCAGCCATCTTATTATACGCCAGCACTCGCCTCTTTCTCTCCTAGCGCCGCTAGGACGGCGGCATACAAGGCAGTTTCCTCGTTCCGCGAGGCGCGCTAGGACGTGACCACCCTTAAGTAATGCATCACGTATTCCCGAGCGTTGCGCACGGCAGAGAGAAGAAAAAAAAAAGAAGGTGGCGCATAGGATAACCCCGTGTGGCGACGTTCACGGGATGCCAATCTTATCTACCGAACGGTAACGGAACACGTATGAACATATATATACACGCTAACTTTGTAGCCTCTGCCTTATCCAGTTTTGTTCTTATTCATTTATGGGGAATATTTACGAAGAGAATCCCTAGGTTTACGCGGAGTAAAAATAAAGTAAAGTATAAATACGCGGAAGCGTCGTCGTCCTCGTGATTTTTTCGCTCAAGAGAGAGAAAGAGGGGAAGAGAAAAGGATCTTTTCCTCCACCTCTTCACCCCGTCCGCCATTTCGGCTCACGCGCGTGCGCGCACTCCTCCACTCCTTCCTCAATCTCTCTCCCTCCCTGTAGCACGGCAAAACAACCCAGACGCGGACATTCAATTTTTTCCCTATTATACTTGTGCTGTTCTCCGATTTCCCCTGCGCTCCGATTATTCTCTCGGGCTCTTTGTATATTATCGACTACCTCTCGCGAGCGCGCGAGCTCGGTTCTTCGCGTAATCCGTAATCTCCTTCCCACTCTCGCGCCCATTGTACTATTAAATTCGAAAGCGCAATTTCGCACTGTCGCCCTGCTGCTTTCTTTTTCCTCGGTATACGCTTTTCATCCCTGTTCCCGCACATTTTTCACCACGGAGTTGATATATAACGACACCGCGGAGTTGTTGTAATTGCAGTCATCGTCATCTGC
Organism: Torymus texanus; assembly: GCA_036873485.1. Taxonomy (NCBI): domain Eukaryota; kingdom Metazoa; phylum Arthropoda; class Insecta; order Hymenoptera; family Torymidae; genus Torymus; species Torymus texanus. The sequence goes on from JAYJLV010063187.1 coordinate 23,825, forward strand.
GTTATCGCGGTTCGGCGATTTCAAAGAGTAGTACTTGCGCGCGCACGCTCCGACTATTGTCTGGTTTTTCTTCCTGAATGCGTGCTTTTTGTCACGATGAAGCAAAATAGCTCGCGAGCGTGCGTACACGCGCGTGTCTTTCATTAACGCTAACAATGACAAACTACAAAAATGCTTCCGGGAAATGTTTTTCTTTTGGTTTTCTAAAAAAGATGCTCTGATGTATTCTGATTGTAGAAATATATTCCATTAAATGTACGTGTATATTAAGTTATTTAAGTGAACACTAATTGAGAGTGTAATATACTTTCAGAATAAATATAATGATAGATTATTGATATTCGGTAAGGATGAATGAACCCTTCTGAAATTGAAGCTCTATCCTTTATATTCTCATTTTACATAATATAAATGTAACAAAGATTACAATCAGTTTAATCTTGATTATAAAATTTTTTCCCAACCTACCAAACGAAATGAAACTTTTGTGGCAGGAATTTCAATAGCATCGTATCCTGAATGACTATTCAAGGAATAAAAAAAGTCCAAACGGTCGTTCTGCGACTTGAAGGAGGTTCACCCGAGTTCGACGTACACTCGGCCATCCAGGGAAATTATTCGATCGATTAGCGGCCGATTGAATCGCTCTGCGAAATGATAGCCGTTCGAGTCTCAACCCCCGTGATTAACTTAGCTCGTAAAGACGGACTTTCGAAGGGGGGGGGGGGAGAGATAGGAGAAAAGTACCGAGGTAACGCGACAGAAGTTCGTCTTCTTATTAGCGAGGCATGCTTCCGTCGTTAATAAGTCGTGCGGGCGCGCGGAGAGGATCGTATTATTTTCAGGGGGATCGAGTAACGATCGTCCCGTAACGGTCTTGGTGCGAAACGATGAAAATCGCCGAGAGTTCAGCATTATCGATTACCGCTTCCTCCTTATGCTATTTGGGGTAGCCGAGGCGTGAAATAGATATTATGGATTTTCATGGAGTTTCGAAAGTGGCAGGTATAATCATTTCGTGGATCGTCGAAGGTACGTATTATACGTAGTTTAAATAAATATTTTATCGACGTTTACAGTATTACTGTCATGGAATAATATTTTATTAACGGAAGAGAAGTAACTTTCAAAACTCTAAAAATTGTCTTGATCTCTGGAACGATTTTCAACTTCCATAGAATACTTTTAACTTTTTTCTGGAAATCTGGAAACTCCGCAAAAAGTTCTAAAAGGTTTTAAAAGATTTCTTATCGATGAAAAATATTTTACAGCACGTTACAGAATTTTCCAACTTACGCAGAGTACTTCAAGGCGTTATCCCCCCCCCCATAGCTTCTATAAACTAAAAAAAATTAAATTTTTTATTTTGTCGTTTTTTTTATTTTGTAGTCATGGTAAATTTCTCTCACTCGAGGTAAAATATGGAAAATTTTAGTTATACAAGTAGACATATTTTTCATTTTCGGTTATCTGCCCTACCCATTCCCTCTTTCTCTCAGTAGTTTTTTGAAGTTATCCTAGTATCTCACGTTGCGTGTATTTCCAGACAAAAGGAGAGAGAGAGGGAGAGAGAGAGAGAGAACTGCCTTCTTTTTTTCTAGGTTCATTTTGATGGAACGTGGACGCCGAGGGAGTGAACGTGGAAAAAGCGTGAAAAAAAGACGCCCGACAGCACTCAACGATGTTTTATTTTGAACCGGAGCTACAAAATTTGCATACTTTTACATCGGAACTTTCACACCGACGTCGCATGAGGGAATATAGCGAGTGCGTGCATGATGCACAGAAAAAAGAGAATCATCCAGTTTTCAACAAAATATTTTTACTGTAAATACAATTTTATTTTTATTAAATATTTTTAGGGTTTGAAATTTCATTCAATTTAAAGTTTTATTCATAAAAAAACTGAATTTTCAAATCAACAAATATTGGTATTTCTATTCCTTGTTTATCTCGCAAATCAAATAAATATCAACTTCTTTTTGTAAATTTGCATACGCAAGGTGATCAGGTAAACAATATATATAGTAATTAAAACCAATAGTAATTTGGCGATAAATTGCCAAAACCTTGTCACCCTGTGCATACTTCGATTTTAATAATGCCATACCGCGATCAAATAGCACACCATCATTATATTAATTTTCCATATCAGCAACGAAAACTCTAGCAAAATCACTGGCGCAAAAACAATTCGGCTAACAAGAGCATAGTCCATTTCCACGGCTAATCCGCCTATTCAGCACAATCGTATATACGGCAACGCACTGGCGTCGAGTGCCTATAACAAACGAAAAACCAAACAAGCGCGCGTTAATTTTCCCGTAAACACGACTCATCCAGGTGACAGCGCGCAAGAAAGCAAGAGAGAAAGAAAGAGAGAGAGAGTTAATAATTTCGACTTTGCATGGCGAACTATGCACTGACGAGCGGCAACCACGGAACTAAGTAGTCGACAAGAAAAAGAAGTTTGTTGACTTTGGCCGCGTGCCGCTCACGCTTCGTCAAAATACTGCGCAAATGTGACGCACGACAGTTAAAGGATATGAGGGTGCAGTTTCAGAAATTTTACGACGTGTGTGATTAATCGAAAATAGACGGATGTATACTGGTAATGAAAAAAAATTTCTTACGTGTAAAACCATTCTGGAGAAATGTTAGCAAAGAGCATTTAAAGTTTAGCAAAAAATGTCAATTTATCGTTATTTCAAGTATAGAGATTTGATGAAAGCTTTGCGACACGTTAAAATAGTAACTGAAAGCACTAAAGAGCCGGATTACAGCATTACCAAGAAAACTTCGCTAAGACCTTTTTACTCATGCATGGAAAGCCGGAATAAAAAAAATAGCCTCACTCTGTTCACGCTGTAAAAAATCTAACATTTTATTCGTACAGCTGTAAAACAGAAAATGTTGGTCCTGAATATATTATCTTAAGATTGAGTAAGATTCAGCCTTTATTTCAAAAATAATATTTGTTAAAAGCCAAACCGCTTCACTAGAACGTAGTCGAAACCATATTTATAACTATTTTTGTTTCAGCATTATTCCACGTAAAAGAGCAATTTAAAAGCAATGAATTTTAAACGTTTAGAAAAAGCTTTAAAATTCATTCGTTTCGAGGTCATTTACCGGTAGATTTCTAAACTCAAAATTCTCTCGCAATCCGAGATAGCTCGCTCGGTCAATCAAATCAACCGCGAAATCAATTTATCTAAAACGGAGAGCCTGCAAAAAACGTTCAACCCAACCCAAAAAAAAAGAAGAAAAAATTCCTCGCCCGATAAGTTCTCGATCCCTCGAAAAAAAGGAGAGAGCAAGAGAGAAAGAGAGAGAGAGAGAGAGAGAGAAACACCCTACCTATTCCCAGCGTAAAATGCCCCACATCTATATACACATACAGGATCGGGCGTGCGCGCGCGAGCGTACATATACACACAGAGACACACACACATATACATATATATACATAGTCACGCACACAGGGAACCGCGCGCACGCCCACTCTCCTCCTGCCTACTGTGCCAACCACCCCTGTAACCCCTATAGTCGCCCTCCCCCGCGCTCGCGCCCAGCTCCGAATCCGTCTCCGTCCTTCTCCCGCGCATCTGCCCTTTACCTTCTGTTCGCCACCCCCCTCCCTTTCTACTCCCCCTATCCCCGCGCGCTCTCTCTCTCTCTCTGTCTCACGCTCGACCCCCCGATGTAAGCCCCCGGCGATCAATATTACTCTCCACGAGTCGCTCGCTCTCGCGGACGTCGACGCGGGCGCTCACTCGCTCGCTCTCTCCCGCTAACGAGAACAACTTTTGCCGGTGAACGAGCGCGCGCGAGTGAGAGAGCGCACGATATGGGCCGACATACACACGCGAGTGCAAGCCGCGCTAATCAGAGGGACGGACAGTTTTCGTGTTTTGAGAGGAGAGAAAGAGCGATTGTTTAGGTTTCGGGTTTTCTTTCGTTCTCGATTGTAGCGACGGGGGTTGAGTGGATTGTCGGTATAGTGTAAACCAAAAGTTTCAATCGAAATTCTTGTATGAATTCGGTTATGAAATCGAATACTTTCTAAGGTGCCAATTTTTTTTTGTATTTTTAAACGTAGTTATTATTCTTATTTTTTGCTGTAATAGAAGCCGACTTTACTCAAAACTAAATTAGAAAACATTTGTTCGAGTTGTTATATGTAATCCACTATCCGAATCTGCTGAGAGTTACCTTATTTAACTGCAGTTCCCATGAGTACTGGACTCCTATCAGAAACGATGTTTTATTTAATGCAATACTTTTTCTATTTAAATCAAAACGTCAAACTAAAATACTAAGTTTTCGTAAAACGAGGTCGAAAAATATTTCTGCCATGAATTATTGGAAAATTTGTATCTGCATTTAAAATTTTTTGGACTACAGCAGTGACTGCAGCACATAAAAATGTAAAAATAATATTATTTTACTGTCATTAATTTTTATTATAATTCAACAAAAATTCCTATCGTACGTTCATTATAGACTTATGCATTCCAACAGGACGGCTATCATTCTTTACTCAAAATTGTAGCCACTAAATACCGAAGAAAATATCGGGTCAATACTTAAATTTATTAAAATAATTATATTACTTTTGAAAACATCCTGCTTAATAAAGCAATATTATTAAAACACATATCAAATTGGACACTTTAGATATTTCGAATAAAAGAAATTAAATTTATTGAAACACAACGGTAGTGAAGAAAAACAACGCGACGCGAGAAACTTCTATAATATAATAAATGTAATCACGATACTTCGCTTTACGCGATATGCCCAACAGCTATAATCATTTCGCTGAACGGGCAAACATAAAATATTAATTAAAATAATTGTGAATTTTACTGGAGCAGCCTTCTTTTTAGTGAAAGTTTTTTCCTGTAACTGGAGTAGCGGTAGTCGGACTGAGAAAAAAAAACTAACGCGTACGCCACAAAGTACCGCTGAGTCTCAAAGGGCTAATTAAAGAGTATACGTACTTTGCGCGCGCGCGTGCGCGGGCGGGCGGGCAGACGGATGGGCAACTGGGCACACGCACGTATTTTATTCCACCGTTGTTCCGATATTTCCCTCTCTTTTATTGGAAAGTCTGAATGAAACGCGACACGTTAATCGGGTTGTGAGCCCCATGACAATGGAAAGGTGTGTTTGTCGAGCGAACATTCACTATTTGAAGCATTAATGAAAACAGACGCGCACGCGCACGCGCAACCACGTCACCTCAATATTCATGTTAAAGAGAATTTTATTATGAATTTTTTTTAAATTATGCCGCTCGTTTCTACGACAGAGAGAGAGAGAGAGAGTTTTGTAGGATGTATACACACGGTTATATACCGGGAATTCGAAAATAATGGAATTCTACATACATATATACAAAACAATGTGCGAGAAGAAGCGCTTTGTCGTGTAATTGTGCATTATTAAGCGCCGTATAGTGTCTATGGGGACACAGTGTCTGTGTCAAGCGTCACGTATGCGTCCAGTTTTATTCTTCCCTGAACCTAGAGATATTGGTCCTATTTAACTTTTAATAATTGTATTGTGGAATCAAGCAAAAATGACGTGAAAGTCATAAGTTTTTTTTTTAGAAAATTATAAATATTAAAACGATTCCCAGAAATAACGATTTTACGCAAGTACTGTTCCAGAAATAACACTTATAAATCTATATGCCTACATGTGTCCCCACGCGCGTGCCTGGGGGCGTGTACATATGTATATGTACATGTGCGTGTATACGTGCATGAATATTTGCATTAATAAAAATTTTACACACATACACGACTTGTATAGTTTATATAGTTGTTAACTTCATCACTCGGTATTATAATATTTGTATTCTTGTACAGAGTTTTTATCGATCTCTCTTAAAAAGGGGTAATGAAAGAACAGAATTATAAAAAATATCAATTTTACTGTTCCATTCTTAAATAATGTACATATATAAAGTTATAAATCAGAATATAATATCAAAATTGAATAAAGAAGTTGTCTACAAATCGAGCAAAAATATTTGATATTTTTCCTGTATATCAAATATTGAATTCTATGATTGCTAGATAAATCTTCAAATTATTTTAACCTGCTGTATTTAAAGAACAAAACAGATAATGAATTGTATATATTTATATGCTTCAACTGATAAAAGATACCAGAAAAAAACGCATGCAATTAAATAGCCAGCCAAAAATATGACACTTCCAAATTTAGTTTGGTTTTCATCTCTGATTTTTAAATTGAAAAATTCCAATTGTTTTTTTTAGATATTCTATATAAATAAAAAAATAGTAAACGATTGTATGCAATTATGGACCACATGATTCACTCAAAAGTTTTATGGTATCGATCACATCTACGTTTCAGGCAATATTGCTCCAAAATTATAACACATACGAATATATCACCTATCGAGGTCATTGAATAGTCTCTACTTCTATGTCCATCGGACCTACAGTTAGGCGATGACATATTTGAATTTTAAAATTAGCCAATTTATCTTTACGCTTGGTGAAATGATAAAAGAAATGAACTCATTACATTGTCATAAAAATCTCGTAAGACTCGCTTGTATAAGATCCCGCGATTATGAATCATGGCTTCAGAAGCACTCGAAAAGAACGAGACCCACATCTCGTTCCAGCGCCGTTACAGTAAATCACGCAAAGAACTGGCGAAAAAGCCATCTTCAAGAATCTCACACACACACACACACACATACACACATACACACGCTCACGATAAAAAAAAGCCGAAGAAGCTCGCGCGGCACGTACATCGGCTGGCTCCCCCGTAACGCCAGCCATCCCTAACGACGAAAAGTCACCAACAGACCACCCCTCAGCTGTGGAAACACACCCCATACCGTTCTCTCTCTCTTTCTCTCTCGCTCTCTCGTATGGCTCCTTCTCCCCCTTTGCCCCTCCGCGCACAGACACACAGTGCACAAAAGCGTCGGCACAGCGGCGTGGGGCGCACGTCGTCTCTCTCACCCCGCGCGTTCTCTCTCTCTCTCACACACACACACACACACACACACACACACATACATACACGCACGCGTATACACTTATATATACTTACAATTTTCGTTCTTCTCAGCCAACAGGCTGACGGCCAGTAGTACTAGCAGCGGGCCCAATAGTAGGGCCCACCTGCCGAGGCCACCCGGCATCCTGCTATATATATATTATCGTCACACAGTGGAAGTACATCACTCGCGATGTATCTTCACGCGCACCCTGCTCGACAGCCGGTGCGACGACGACGACGCAACGACGACGGGGGGACGAGACATCCGCGCCCGGGGAACACTCGCGCGCGACTATGGGGGGCAGGAGCTTTGCCGGCGTCGTTGGCGGTGGCGGCGACAGTGCGGAGGCGACGAGTCACGCCGTAGTACGCGCATGCGCGCAACTCAATGCCCCCCCCAACCCCCCTCGGCGTGCGTACTATAGCGTAAGCGTGTGTATGTATGTATCTGTGTGTATAGGTATATACGTGTGTATAGGAGAGCGCGAGTAGTATCCTAGTACGCGCGAGCGTACGTGCACGCCGAGAATGATGTACGAGCCGGATGGAGAGACAGGGAGATAGAGGAGAGAGAGAGAGAGAGAGAGAGAGAGAGAGAGTGCAACGTGGCAAAGCTAACCCTGCTACTGGCTCTATGTGGGGTGGGAATTTTTGGAATTTTCCGAAGCGTTGATTTGTATTTCTCGTGCGAGGAGAGAGAGAGAGTGCGCGGGAAGCGTTGGCAAGATCAATAATGAGAAATGCTTGTCTGCAAAGTACGCGGAAATAATGGGCGAAAGGTGTGAAAGTTTTATATGCGTGGTCAATTAAAAAAAAGAGGTATAGTGAGCAACTTTTTGGAGTTTTAGTTTAATGACTATGTGTGCCGGCGAATTTCACGAGACATTCACATTTGAGTTTTTCTGAAAACGAAATTCGGAAGTATACATAAACAATCATTTTTTAATTTTATTTTATATAGATTATGCGAAAAGTTTGTTGAACCAACACTAAACCGCATTTTTTATGAAACTACGTTACCAAGCTCTTTTAATTCATTATTAGATTAATTTTAATGATATAGAAAATATCAAAAGCTAATTTCGTTCTGTCAATGTACATATTAAATAATACATTTCATGTTCTTCAACGAATTTAAAATATGATGCTAAAGGAGTAATTGATTATTGACTTTCTGCAGAATTTGAGCGATCAAAATATCGAGATACGCAATACATTACATCAATCTATAGAAGCATCAAATTGTACTAATTGTTCAGTAATATTGAGACCTCTGTTGTGAATTTGATATCTAAAAAGTTTCCAGAATATTCTTTTTTCTTTATGTAGAATCCTGATACAAAGGGAATTCGAAACAATTTGCAAATTTGTAGTTATCGGACCATACTAATTGGTTGATCAATTTACTTGAGCTTGTATTTAATAAATGAGTGAAAATCCAGTTTATCGACCTAATTAACTAATTTTTGTACAAAATATACTCAATTGAAAACGGATTTGCTGAAAAATAAATCTACTACACAAGCTATATCTAATTTTTATTCAATTAACGAAAAATATACAATTTATGTGTAGAAATTGAATTTCACACACACTGCAGTGTATAATTATGTTTGAGTTAATGGTTCATCTAATTTGGTCAAAAACGGGTCATGATTACAGCCAATATAATTTATTATTACAAGATATAAGGATGCAAAAAGTACTAATAAGAAAATAAAAGTACTAAAATACATCTCATCTGTCAAGTATAGTGATAATACGATTTCGCTTATATTCGTTTGTTTTTAAAGTGTTTTTTTAAGTAATTAAAAATCTAGATAATAACAATATTTTATTTTAAATGAAATATAACTTTATTTTTTAGAAATGACTTTTTTTGCTATAATAATAGAAAAGTTTTATTAAAAATACTGATTTGGTACTGTAACTTATACACACACATGCATGGCGTAATTATAACAATGAACTAATTCAAACTATATTCACTAATCTTTTTCTGGAAATGGCAGTTATTTATCACTACGCACTCACTCCTACCTCGCATTACTAATAAAAAAAATATAAGAAATTCTTACAAATAGTTTCTTTCCAATAACCCTAAAATCAATAAATCTTTCTAACAATTTGTCTTTCGTAGAACCAAAGCGAATCGTCTTCCCTCGACAAAAATCGCCCAGGCCAACATAAATTTTTCTCTCCACCATCCTCCCCTCACCCTTCCCACGACACATTGGCCAGGCAATCTGTTACTGTAATTAGCCCAAAGCGCGACGCGCTGCTACCGAGGTGCCTCGGACACACAATAACGGGAATACCGCTGCTGCTGCTGCTGCGGCAAGGCTATATTACGGCCGCTTAAGTTCGTCGTTATAATTTGCGAAGGGTCCAGTGAATCTGGGTCAATATTATTAAGTCGGAATCCCTGTCATGCCGATCGCTGCATTCTGCGTTTCAATATTACACGCAGGAGAAGGAATCCGGAATAATTAGTCAAAAGTGCCGCAAGAGTGTTCGAATCACGAACATGATAATGCGTTCGTCGAATATACCGGGTATGTAGTTCAGCAGCTAATTTTTTTAAAGTAATCCAGTGAAAAATTTCTCGATGGATTATTGAACACAATGATTTATGAAGGTTTATATCACTACTTTTTCATAATACATTTTTCATAATGATTTATAGTAATTTTTAATGCTTAACTAAAAAAATATATATTTGCTTTGAAATTGACCACTCTTGTAGCATATAGTTTTAGAAGAGATAATTTGATTGTTTTAAGTACAATAGAGAGGATAATTTTTGTCGATTTTTATGTAAAGAAAAAAATTAATTTAATTCAACATTACAGCTAACCATCACTACACTTATTTTCCCTGGTTTTCTTATTCCCTTTTCGAGTACTAGGCATCACCGCTGACCCAACTAAGTCAGTCCAATGCGGCTTTGTATATGTGAGCCTAAGCCCAAACATGCGGTCTGGCCTGACTGTGCTCTCTATTTTGCCAAAGTACATTTCGGACTTTGACCTCTCATTATACTACAACAAATGATAACCCACAACCATTAAGAGTTTATCAAAGCTAAGCCAAATTGATAGAAACAAAAAATATCGTTATAGGCGCCTGAACAGTGCACTCGAGTTGTATAAACAAGGCCGGTTGTCCACCCACTGGATGTCACTCATATTAATTCCGACGACGTCTACTTTCCGTTTCTACTTGCTAACGAGACTTTTGCAACAATTCGGGAAGATTGTTGCTGAAACGATTATTGACCAAGTAAAATTTATCGTGCGTTCTTCTCATATATATAGATATACCAACATAGATTAGTTCCCGAGTTATCTCTAAAATTATAAAATACAGGTCCAGGCTCTCAAATTGCGTAAGCATTACCGCCTACGTTTATATCAGTAAATTTCTTTATTACTAAAAAATTGTTTGTAGAAAATTATGCCAATATTCGTGATTAGTCATATCATTTAAATATTTATATGAAAAATTTAAAAACTTCCTCAAAACATCACTCACAATGTGATCTATTTATTATCAAATCATTCAAATCGTTTTATTGAAAATAATTTATTTTCCCAGCAAATCCACGATTCCTTTGCAAATAAACGGAAGCAACGATGTCTTCTTCGAGTATTTCGAACGATTGTATTCTATTTTCGATTGGTACTACACGATACACTCGAGCCCAGGAAGAGGAAGATAGAAAACGGGAAAGAGAAAAAAAAGAAAGAAAGTAACTCAGAAAGTCGGGCTAGTGGATGGATAACATTTGCGTGCAGCTCTGTAGCAGACAGACAAGATAAACAAACGCGTGAAAGTCAGCGGAGCTAACTCGCGCGAATACAGCAGATATGGTATAAAAGAGAAAGGTGGAAAAAGAAAGAGAGGGAGGTAAAGAGACGGAGAACGACGAAAAGTCTAGGGAAAACGAGAAAAACGTATTTGCCAAACAGCAGAGACGTGCGTCGTGTGGATAGAGGGAAAATTATCGTACACCTACGACTGATGGTCCGGTCTTCGTGAAATAACGAGAAAGAGGCAGTGAGAAACATGTCCAAGGCACGTGATGCAACCCTGACACGAATAGCACGATAAAGGTAATGTAAATTAATGTCTTTTAAGAGCATTTTAGGAAAGTTAAGTGACTATAGTTTGAAGACGATACTATGTTAAACGAGAAATTGAATTTCAATAAAATCAACAACTTCAGTTGCCGATGAACTTTTTTGTCAAGAATGTACTTTTTATTTTATAATTTTTATTTAAAGACACATAATTTGTTATGGAAAATTAAAAAGTGTAAAATGAATTTTAAATGTTTGAAGAATTATAACAAATCAATATTGTCTAATAAGCAAAAAAAATCATATTAAAAAAATTTTATTCTGATATTTGTAATAAATATCATTACATTCTTCATATGATGTCCCAGTATCATAATCTTACGCGTTCAGCAAAAATTTTATAGTATTTCTCATCTTGATTTCCCAGGATTGATGAATTTTTCAGAATAAAATATGGAAAAACAATTTTTATTTTTTAATCAACAATCTTTTATTGCACCAGAAAGACTTTCTTTTGCGAAAAACTTAAAAAATGATTTAGAAGAATTGAAATATTTATTCACGCCGATAGTAAAAGAACTTACTTAAATTTTATTTACTGAAGGAGACAACAGCAGAATGGGAAGTCCGTGATCTTTTTAAAAATCTTTTACTTCGAAGAGTATCTCTGCAGTGCATCAAATAATGGTTAAGATTAATAAAAATTAACTTTATTATATCTATTCGAATAATCAATATTTTTATTTTATTTAAGCTTTACCTCTATTAATATTCTATACGATTTTCTAAAATTAAAATTTCCGAGTTCTATATAGGAAATATAAATTTTACATATCTATTATAGATATAAATTTTATATTATTATTCAAACTACTCAAGGCGACTTTATCGAATTCTGAACTATTTAAGAGATTTAGTAAAGTATCGTCTATGCAATATCTCCAATAATATGTATTAGAATGTTATTACCAGAGAGAGGGTAAATTCCATTTATCAATTATGTAAAAATTGTACAGATTTCGTGCTTATTTATTTTCACATTTTATTTATTAATCTAAATGGTACTTAGCTACGGACTACTCCCTTACTTCCTAATCATGTCTAGATTGCGGATAATACATTAATAGTTTTTACATGAAAAATTAAACTTTATATTACTCAAAATTATCTTATCAGTGTCACGCAAGAAACTTCCTTGACCCTCCTTTCTTACACATACGCGTATACGTACTCCTGCACAGAGTATTTTCTCTTGCGGAAACAAAGAGGATCAGATTGGGTATTTTTCTATATAATATGCGACTACAACTTCTCCTACAAGAGAAATCTGACAATTTATACGATATATCGAGTCGTTGTGCTTACACTAGCGCGATCGCTGGCTTTTTATTTGAAAGGAAATCCCCTTACCTCAGTTCGCAATCCTTTAACGACAAATTTATAGTACAGACTAATACGAGGATCATGAAGGAGGGGTGGAACTATAGCAGCAGCAGCAGCACTGGCAGTCAATCCCCTTCCACTCCGATTCCGAGCGTTCCTCACGCAAACCTACGCGGCCGCCGTATAAGCCCGCGGCCCGCGCGTCCCGGTGCACGCACAGGAAATCCACAATCGTCGTCAAAGAGGTAAAGCACTTTATTGCATTAGGAAGGACCGTGAAGCACGCTGGTTATTCCGCACACATGCGCCCTGAAAATCATAAATAAACCGTCGGACGGAGATACTGCGGCGCGTTTTGCAAGAGCTTTTTGGTTATTAGTGCTTCAAAAGTTGACTTTTATGAAAAATTAAGGTACTACGATAAATTGAATTTAATTCGTATTTTGATACAAGATTACCAGTTACACGAGGAATGATTTCGGTTTTTAAAGTGTTGATGAAATTGCATATTCATTAGAGGTTTGGTCGACAACTTGTTATATTCTTCACGTTTTTACTAACAATGATTTCCTCTGTAAAACTTGTAATATTACTCCATTTCTGGAATCATCATGAATTTATCTTACTAAATTAGATTAGTTAAAGTATTATATAAAAAAAAAGATATATTCTCGGAAGGAAATGATAAATGGCATGAAAGAAAAAGAGTGGAATTACGATTTTATATTCTCAAGTAAATTAATAAGGAAAATGGTTTTTTTAAAGCAATTTTAAGATTAAAACATAGCGGAAAGTAAAATTTAAATAATATTATTTTTTATACATGTGGCTTCCCGGAATAACCGAATAAGTCCATCATTTTTTTTGTTTATCGTAGTTAGAATTTATTTTATTCAAATTGAATATGAATATGATGGCTAATATATATTTATCTGTTTATTTAAAAAATTCCTATACACTTACAAATTATAAACATTTAAAAATTTTACAATATTAGTTTAATTTTACAAATGGTTGTAAATTTAAATGCATGCCTTCGGAGCGCTCCCGCGCTCCTTGATAGAAATGTCAGAAAAATAGAAATTACTTGAATAAGCTAGAAGAATTCATTGAACCATTGCTAATTTTGTAATTTATTGACCCGTTTCATAATTAAATTAAAGAATACGCTCTAAAATAAAGACGAACCGCACTATCAGATAAGTTCACAGTTCCCGGAATAACCAAATAAGTCCATTCTTTTTTCGAGTTCTTACTCGTTTTTAACGCATCAGAAAATGTATAATCTGTCCAAACCAGCATGCAAATATGTGTTTTGAATGTGTCATTTGACTAGTCAAGTAGCGCGACTCATCTCGTTTCTCCCGATCTTACATATAAGTTTGAACATTAAAACCCGTTTTTCTTGGAAAATCGAAAAGTGGACTTATTTGGTTATTCCGAGAAGCCATAGATATGTGTACATTAAGTTGACCGGATATTTATCTTAGCAAATCATTTTATCCGTAACAAAAATGTTTTCTTTTAAGATGCATTACAAACAAAGGGTTATAAAATCATCGATTACTATTACAGGTTGTTACTAAGGACACTGTATGATTACTGTCAAACGCGAATACAAATAGTCTGAATATCAGAGCTATACTGTTAACTTATTTATAGTATTTTCATTTTAACATTAACATTTGATAAACTTGTCCTACTCGAGTTTATAGGAGATACCTCAATGAGAATCTTAAAGTGACAGTAAAATATAAAATTAAAAAAATATATCTATAGTGCTTACATTTTCTATCAAAAAGTAATAAGCAGTAGTTATGGTTCAGAATTTCAGGCAGATTAGTCACATGATTCCAACGCACCCAAGCCACCTCAATGACGAAAAACAAGAGCTGAGTATAAGTGACGAAATTATAAACCGACAGCTGCAGCTGACTTGCAGATTTCGCCAGCTCGCGTTTTATTTCCCGAAGCAAAATGATTATTCCTGCTCTGTCCCTTTTACTTTTCCCAGCGCGCATGTCTCCCAGAAATCGAAAAGTTCCCTCGTATTTTCTTCAATCCGCGCCCCGAAACTGTGAGAGCGAATGCAACGACGATCTGGAGACGGATTGCAAACTTTTCGGCACGGTCGTTGTTCCGGTTGTCAGATCCCCTTTGTACCTCCTCCTCTCCCCCTTCACCCCTGCCACCCACTTCCCTTCACCTACTGTTCTTCCTCTTTCTCTCTTGCTTTTCGTCCGACTTTATCTCATTTCCCTTCGCTTTATTTATCCCGCGCCTTTCTTGTACCATCTTCTTTTCTTCTCGAATTTTTTGCTCGTTCGCTCGGATCTTTCCCTAGCGCGTTTGCATGCTACACTCGAGACTGCAGGAAGACAGTAGAGCGAGTTGAAGACACGTAGGCGCTAAAGCGAAGAAGAAGCGAACAGGAATGGACGGTAAATTGATTGCTCGCGAGCTCATGGATTTGTCTGTCAAACTTCAGAGATTGCACGAAACTATTGACTTACTTACTCGTTGGTATCTCTATTACTGTTTCTCTAAAGGAAATCATATTAATGATTGAAAATGATCATGCACTTGTATTTATTATGATTTTTATGATTGAATAATGTTTGTAAAACGTTTCCTCTCTTAAAAAAGTGATGATAGGATGTTGTGAAGCATTTAAAGGAGCAATGCGATTGGTTGATGATTCAATATTCGGTTTGAATAGCGTCAAAATTCAAAATTTTCTCTGATATAAAACGAATATTTTGATATAGAAATTAATTTTTATCATATACAATACATTTTTTTCAGATGCAGTATACTATAAATTCATAAAACAAATACAAACATCACATTTCACAATTTTATATTAACGATGTCCCTGATCATGTCTACTTCCCAGACGATCTCCATAAAATAATGTCGAAATTTCACATTAGACGTTGTAACTTTTCTCTCTCCGAATCAATTCCTCCCTCCATAGCTATCTCTTATGCTCTCTCTCTCTCTCTTTCTCTCTTCCCTCGAGTTATGCGGCCCCCGATGCCAAGCCTCGGGGCTAGAATGTGCAACGTATCTGCATTTGTACGCAAAAGCTGATGTTGGCGTCTTCATGCGTTCTCGCATATAGATCCACCTTCGCGTGTAATACATGGGCTTTATTGAAAGATGCGAGCGACGACGGCAAATCGATTTCCTCAATAAGGTTTCAGCCATTCTTTTTCAAACTTTGTGTTCACACGAGCAACGCTGACGTTATGGCGTAAAAATGTCGCCAAAGGTTTTATTTACTTTTAATGCATAAGTAGTACTTTTTCCATTATTGGTAATACTACTGTTGAATGTCGTACTGAATCAGTGTTACACAGCAACAACGTTAAAAAGAGAATGATATTGAAGTTGATTAAAATGTTTATGAAATTGAAAAATATACAGAGATTAAAAAACCTCTGATTGAGGTAAATACTTTAAATGATTTTTCTTTTTTTATAATTTACTAAAAACAATTACATAAATTTTACGTTCAAAATATTTATCCAACCTTTTTCCATCGAAGCGTTTTGAGAGCACAGTTTTGTTAAAAAAATATCTCCAAAATATTTGTTGAATAACTGTGTTTCCATATCTCTTGCCATCCACGTATTTTTCCTGATTTTACAAAAATGCTGTATGCATTTTTTTAAATCCAGTTACCACAGATTACAGGTTTCATATTGATACAGTTTGATATTTTAGAAACTCATATAGGGAAGGTCAAAATATACACTTATTCTTTTATAAATAAACAATAGTTGACATGTTATATATAACACCAAATTTATCCAAGTGATATCATTATTATGTTTTATACCATTTCAATCTGTCATTAAACATAACCTTGTCAATGACAATATTAATCGCATACACAGAAGTAAATTTTCAAATCTGGGAATACAATTTACACAATACAAGGCAACAATCCATCAAAGTTCTCGACATAAATATTGTCCTGGCTCGGAAAATTAAAATAATCGTAACGCATCAGCAAGTCACAAGTTAGCCCCAGCACATTTGAGTCAAAAAGAAGATTAATGCTTTACTTTCAGATGGTGACGATAAAATTCTTTCGTACGCACTCATTGGATCGATTCCATGATAAAATGTTTTTCCCCAACAGTGGGCGAACGAAGGGGAAATTTCCTCTTAATTAATTGTGCCGTACACGCACTTGTTGCCAGCGACTTAATAAAACGAAACGTGTAGACCCTTCATAATCCGGCCCCTTCTGATAAAGACCAGGCGTTAGCACTTTTGCTTCATGCGTGCGATATTACAAAAACTTGACATCGTAAAAAACGCGTACTGAATTACACGTGTAACCGCGCGTATGCGCGAAAGAAAACAGTCTCTTGACCGATTTCAAAATAAGAAAGAGAGAGAGAGAAATAAGGGGGAGAGAGAGAGAGAGAGGAAGAAAAAAAGAAATGGCAACGGGCAACGACGTGTATATGCCGGTACGGCACGAGCTAGCGTTCTTTATCGAATCGACGTAAAACGCGAACCTAGCGCGCGTCGGGGCTTTTACGATCGGGTCGAAGATACAGTTGTGACACTGCTGGTCTTCGATACCTTTCTTATGTTTGCCGCTGCCGTGGGAGTTGAGAAAATGGAGAATAGTAGAGAGAGAAGTTTTCAAGATACATCTCGAGAATTTATGCGATCACTGGAATCAGAGATTATCATTTTTCCATTAGTTATGAAAAAGTTAAGATGAAACCGATATATAGAAAAAAATGTTATCGCTATAAAATACAAAATAAAAATATATTAAGTTTATTATTGGTAAAGAAATTTGAAGGGAAAATGTTATTTTAATCTTTCGCTTGGAGAAATAAAACATAGTTTATGAGTCATTTTATAGTACGTCTTCCATAAAATACCATGTTTTTTTCTGTTTTTCAAAATTTAAAAACGGTTGAAAGTTATAAGAAGTATACTACATCGCGATTTTACAATACAGAAATTGCGCGCATCAATCGCATATAATTAATTCACTATAAAAATGGATGAGCTGATTAGCCTCCTTAAACACAATATATAAAATCTTAATAAATTTTAAAAAATATCACAGATTTTTCGAACGTAGTACAAGTAAAGGCAAAAGTTTAACAGCACTAAGAGAATAGTTTTTATATTCTATAAAGGGGAAATCTGGACCAATCAAATATTTTTTATTCGAGTAGTTTTTTCGATACCTGATAAACAAAGTAGAAAATATAACCACAATGAATATTTGGATATCAATATTGTCCAATAGTAAAACTAGAAAATACTGGGGCGATGACTGCGAATAACTTTTTTGTAAATTTGTTTTCTTATTTATCTGTAAAGTAGAAATCATTTTTCAATACAATATATATTTAGAAAATCTTTTTGTCTGATAACTGCATTTTTTAATTTTTTTTTTTTGTCAGTGACCTCAAGGATTTATGTGAAGCGATCAACGAGGTTATAGTAGAGAAAAAGGCAATTAGAACTGCTGTAAGTTATTAATAATTAAATAAATAATAGTATCAATATACCAGTAGTTGTTATTCATATTGCCGTTAAGTTAGGTAAAGAATCTGAGATGTCGGAACTATGGAAGGCGTCATTACTGTGTTGAAGTATATCGTGGCATCATTTATCGCTTACACATGAATTAGTTATAACGTTATCATTATTATTATTAGTATTATAACTTCAATTTCGAAAATAATTTTGTTTGAACATGTATTCTGATAAATGAAAGTTATCATTACATACAACAAGTAGTAACAATAGGTTACATAACTTCGCTTTATATATGTAAATTTATTTAACTAATTTTGAATGAATATACAAGATCGCCCCACTCTTCCTTATTAAATGTATTAAGGTAGCAAACAGTTTCGGTAGCATTGTTTTTTGTAATTTAACCATTGAAAAGTACTTCTAGCAGAAGTTGTAATAGTATTATTTGCTTGAGGTCAACGATTATTTATTTTTCATTTAATTCCATTATATAAAAGCTAATTCCATGATTTGTAGAAAATGAAAAAACAAAAGTACAAAATGTCAATCTTAAATATGAAGTAAAATCCAGGTGTGATTAAATGCTGTTCATGAAAGGTTTGTACATTTTAGAATACAAAGAAAGCGAACAGAAAAGTTGAAAAGCATTGGAAAAAAGAGGAAGAATGAATCACAAGAATAATGAGAGTGAATGGCTATGAAAAGTGGCGGAATAGCTTTTTTAACACCCCTTCCAAGCCTTGTAATTAAAATACTTTAGAACGCTTTATATCATGCTGCGTATTTTAAAGCGCCTTGAGAAGCGCAATTTCCAGTTTCATTAAAGCTATTTACAATGCTCAACAAGAACTTATCTTTTCCTTCGATAAACAATTATGATTTACACCACAACTTGAACTGTTTAATCAAAATAATTTCATTTTACTTTTTGTGCAATACTGACGTAGAAAGTTCACGGTCCATATGAGAAAAAATTAAAAGATAATTGTCAAAGCAAAAGTGACTGTTTGACGTTATTTACAAATTATAACATTCTTTTGTAAAAATATTGTCTTGTGATACCATGCAAGATTTATAACTTCTGATTTTATTCCTACATATCATAGACAAAAACTTAGTATTATTTACAGAATCGAAATTTTCTCGAATAAAATCATTTAAAAAGCTTTTATTTACAAAAACATGTGAATTGTATCACATTTTTTATTGTCATAAATGTACAGCATTTTCAATTCTGGGTTATTCTCTATTGGTCTGTTTTCTCTTGCATCCTTCCTTCACTCTTTCCTTCATTTCTTGTTCGCCTGTCACCTCACGACTAATTTACTAATGTCGTTTCCGCAAACACTATAAAACCGTGGATGCAGCAAAAAAACAATACAATCCAAAGACAAAGGGTGAAGGCGAATGCAAGAGAGACAACGAAAGAAACACAGGCTCCCGGCCTCCTAATGATTATTGTTTCGATTTTATGAGCAATTCATTTTTGTTGACGGTTTTACTACAGAAACTTGAAGCTGCACGTACACGCGCATTTGGCTTTTCAGGTTAACTTTTACTATACAGGCGTAGTCGAGAGTGTTACACTTGCGCTACGTACGACCGACTATATCGATTCGTATAATTCTTTTTCCCGTGCCCGAGACACTCGAGCTTTAATCGATGACTCGATCCGCGCACGCGATACGGGAATTACGTTTTGCAGCACGTGCCAGGACTGGTTTGCAGAGCAAAGTACGCATAAGATATTTTACAGGAGACGACGCTGCAACGCGGATAATGAGATATTACAAAATGCTTGATTGATTTTGATTTCAGAGAAAAATATAATTTTAATCTTCATCATTTACAATTTTAGCAGTAGTAATTTTTTGAAGGAAAATTATCTAATTCGATTCCCAATATAATGGTATGTATATATATGTCTTTTCTGATGTCCAGTCGATAATCAAATTGTAATTAAACTTATTCAAATTAATAATGTGTTAAAGCCTTTCTAGGATAAAAAGCAAATTCAAGTGACCATTTTGCAAATTGAGATGATAAAACTTTTCTCCAATCTATTAAACCAAGTCAACCATCTAATTATAATAGAAAGAAAACAAAAAAAATAAATAAGAAATCTTTTGAATTTTCTACTCGATAAATATTTCAAACAACTATGCTAACATCAGTCTAAGAAACATCTGAAGAACGCGGAAAATTCGCCGAAATCCAGCCATTAAATAATTCACGCAGGCGCGCTAGCTTAGTAAAACGTCATCAGCAATGCAGAGAAAATTGCTACGAAATGTCCTTTGAGCAAAAGTCCCTCCCTCTCTGCGCGTATTCCCCTCCTCCGGTCACGTCGCCCTCCTCCCGGCTACTTTCGAAGTCCCGACGAATTTAAAACGCAGGAACTAGCACTCGGAAACTTTGCCCTCCTTCGCGCGCATTTCTGCAACATTTCATCTGGGAGAGAGAAGTTTCGGGGCTGCGCTACCGCCGCCATCGTTGCCGCTGGACTTGAAATGTTCGCGAAGTTATTCGCAAAGCTCGCGCGCCGCGCGTCGTCCAAGGTAAACTCGCTGCTGCCGGTGAAGAAATGAAAAAGGGAAATCTTCGAAAGGACGACGACGACCAACGTCGCGACGCCGCCACCGCCCGCGTCAACTGCGCGAATGTAAAGCTTTGCGGCGCGCTCTCGCGAGGAGTAAGTGTTTCTTCGGAATATTTCGTCGACGGATAAAACGCCGAGCTATAGCGAGGAGTTGTTTACCCGAGTTAAACATACGGGAGTGGGAATGTGTAAATGTACGGATAAACAATCGCGAGATTATTTTCGAGCTGAGATTGTTTTGAATTTCTAAGTTGAGACGGTTTACCCGTTAAAGGAGCCTCCGGTTTTAGTGGTGAAGGTATTCGAATCACGTAGAATTTATTATAAACTAGAACTTATTCTATGCTCGTATAATTAAAAATTCGCATTACTGGGTACGTTCTTATCTTCTTATTTATGATTTAAAATTCTTCAATAGATTGCGCGATTTTGTATTGATTAAAAGAATCATATTTTTACTTTTTCACCTGACATCTATGCTATAGTTTACTTATACCAAAAGCTTGTTTGTAAACTAAAATTATTATTTGAATATAAAAATAATTGTTTATAAATTTAAATGGATGAAAATAAACTTAACACACATATATTTTACACCGTCCGAGTAAAATTTTAAACACGCAAAAAAAAATGAATGTTCAACATAAAGTTACTACCATAAAATAGAAAAGAGAAAGACTATGTGGACGAGTAGCTGCTAGAAACACTGAAAGGAATATACACGATAAAACATTTCGATATTATCAGAGAGGTAAAAGCAAAGCCGAAGAAAAGCACTTACAACTAGCGCGAAACCGCCCAGTCGACAGTTCACTGGACACAAAAGCTGTCCAGCAGTGTATAAAGCCAGCGCAAAATAGAAACCTCTTTTCGGGAGCAACGAGTGCCAAAAAATGATAGCGCTTATCGCCGACGTCCGCGGCAGCGGTGCCGCTGACCTGAAGAATCCGCGACGCGACTCCCGCCAAAGCAGTTAATTTGCCGCGGGCTTGCGGATTGCGCGCCGAGGCTTATATATATATATATATATATATATATATATATATATACACACACACACACAC
>JAYJLV010063218.1:0-17034 GCA_036873485.1 Torymus texanus
TAGTTTGTAAGTTTTAGCATGTAAGTTTATATGTTTTATTTTGTATCTCCAGCTCTGCGCACAGGTAATTGCATTTATCTCGGCAGAATTAATAATTTGTAATAATATCTGGAATAAATAATAAATAATAAATAAATAAATAAATATGGCAGATGAAATTTCAGAAACTGATATTTAAAAAAATCTTTAATACTCAAATTTTATATTGTGGTTTTTTTATTATATATATATATATTTGGGCCATTTCACGTCACCTGTAAAAGGTCAAAATTTTAAAATTCCATAAAATTTTTTTACCAGTTCCATATTAGCCTCAGAACACAAATCTAAAATTTTAGAGCAAAATATGCAACCGTTCAAGGGTCAGTATTTTTTAAAAATCTAAAAATTTTGTATTTTTTGAAAATTTTGTAATCTTTATGATTTTTAACTCAAAAACTTGAATGGTTAAAAATTTCTTTTTAAAACAGTGAAAATAGCATTGGAAATGAGAATATGCAATGAGCAGTGAGTAGTGAGAATATGCAATCTGATAAAACGCATTAAAACAGTATTGTTATATAATTTAGAATAACTTCGAAACACAATACTCTTTTTCATGAGATCTCCAATTAGCCGTCATTTTTAGACCTTAATTTACGTTGTTTTTCTTTTTTTTTTCATTTTTTTTTAATTTTCTTTTATTTTTCAAGATTTTTTGATACTTTTATCTTCAGATAAGCGATACTGATATTCTGTAATAGAATTTGTTAATATATTTTACTGAAACATTTATGAATAATATCAAATTAATGTTTTATTACTTTTTACTTATACATAATGAAAATATTTCGAGTCCAAATCTGATTGGCTTACCTTTCATGAACTGTTTCCATACAGTCCAAGAATAAGACTTTATTATCATGTCGTCAACGAAATATGCAGTTCTGAAGTATCTAAACTTAAGGATATTTTTTGTAAAATAAATTCATTAGAACGCGAACTCACCATACTCTATTATTAGGGTCATTATCCGATGGTATAGAATATTTAATACTAGAATTTACTATAATTTAACTATGTCTGCTCAAAGGAAAGGATCAGCGGACCAATAATCCCGCTGTGACTTGCTTTTCATAAAGTAAGATCATAGTCATTTTTCTTTGTTGCTTCTATAATGGAAGTTTTCATTTCATTCGAAAAAAATCTCGCAAAGAGTTGCACTGCTGTAATAGAAAGAATTTCTTTTTTTTAGCATTAGATAATAAAACTTCATCCGTTATATCAACAATTTCTTCTGATTTTTTTAATACATTTTGTAAACTTTATCATAATTTATCCCAAAAAACCAGTCACAGTCATCTTCTTCCCCAGTACCTTTATCTTCACTACTTGAACAATCGGGATTAGGGATCATTTCAAACTCATCCAAATGAATGATCTATTTCAAAATCTGAACAATCCAAGAATTCATTCATATGAGGACCTGGATTCTTCTCAGAAGGTTCAAGTTGGTTTAGCTTGCGTTTAGGCATTATTATATGCACAACAAAATAATATCCTGATGATGATGTTCATAACAGATTGAGTATGATACGTTACTAAAAAAAATGGGTGGTTTCCACGCAGCATCCTGGGCCTAACGCACTGCGTATCCTTCACCTTTATTTATCCATAGCTTCACATATTCCAACTTTGTTTTGCCTTACTACAATTAACCCTACCTACTGCTATCCCGCATTCGCCCAGGGTTATCACCTATGAAACTTGGGAAACCTCATAGGCAAACCTTGAAGTCCCATTAGGAAAGCGCGCCCGAGGATGGTCGGTACACTCTTTGAATAATTTCACTTTAGGTCTAGGACACATTCCGTAGGCTTAGACACCGATACTACAATATTCCATACCTCCTACTCGGTTTGTGAGAAGATCAACAAGAATCAACACCTAATCCCACGAAGTTTCGTGAGAAAAAAACGCGGTCACCCATCCAAATACTCTAACCGCACCCAATGCTGTTTAACTTCGGTGATCGGCCGAGGTAGCGAATCCACAATCCGCCAACCCGTCGCGTCGGTCTGTATCATACTAATAGCAAAGTATCATTAAAGTAAAATTATAACAATTTTTACATATGTCTACTTTCAATCTAGTAGTTTACAGAATTTGAATTGATATTTTACGATCTTACAACTTAAAAAATGAAAAATAATTATTGAAAATTAGTATAAGGTTAATGAAATTTTTTTTATTGAGATTTTTTAAAATGTTTAAAATTGAAAACAAAAGTAAATATCTTGTAAAAAAAATATTTTTCACGTACGAAAAACGATTATTAAAAGTTTTTTAGTTCGAAAGAAATAATAATAATATTAATTTATTTTAGAATTTTTGGAACTCCTCCGTGTGGCGCAAACCATCTTTCACGTGATCATAATACTATGACCATTATCATTTCAAATGTCAATAAATTTTTTTGAGAGAAACGAACGAGAAAATAAAAGAATCATTAGTTTTGATCTGAAATTCCACTCCGAATAGGATATTTTTTATTTTTGAAAAATTGGAATTTTGTTAATTTCATCTGCCATCTAGAATTAAAAAAATTTGACCTTAAACTCATATTTAAAACTATCTAAAAACTCATAAAATTCCAAGAAAAATAGGTATTTTTAAGGTTTTTTTCAGTATAACCACCATTTTAAACAACCATCTTAGCCGATTTATAAACCTGCTACAAAAAACAGCCGTATTAGATGACATTCTTTGTTGATAAAGCCTTTTTTAAGAATATTTGAAATAAAAAAGAGTTTTTTATATTTTTTACTTTAACCGTCATTTTGAAGTAGCCTTATTGAAAAGAAAAAAAATGCATATTTTGGAAGTTTGGACAGTTTTTGCCACTTCATTTTATATCTGAAGTCTTCTTTAGATATAAAATATTAACTTTACATAAAATCAGGATAATTGTGGTAGTTCTGTTTTTTGTTTTTAAATAACCCACCATATAGTTTTTATTTCACGTCTGATAAAAATTTGACACCGAGATCTTGTAAAGCAACCCCAAAAACATATTAAATCATCCGCCATATAAACTGGTTCACGTTTTTCACTGCTCAGTAAAATTGCAAAGTCGAACTTGAATTTTCGGAGTTTCAGGCTTTAATGTATTAAATGAAGCTCGGTTATCCTCCATGCTTATAACAGCCTGGCTTTCTTTTAAGCTTTTAATTAGAATAATATTGCGTGCGCGGGTGTCTATATATGACTATTTTTGCATGCAATTGTGTAAAACTTTAGAGTCATGAAGAGATTTATAATAGTATCGTTGAAATTTCGCTCCAAAACTTTCCAGCGTAATTATTAAATTACGCAAGGCATGTGGATTTAAATAAATCCCTAATTGTTGGAATAATTAACTGGTATCAAATTACTGCTGTTCAGACACTACAGCCGACATAACCGATATAATGCATACCAAACTCTCGATAATAATTGTAAAATTGAACGAACTTAGTCGTAATTAAGTGCAGTTTAATTAAAATTGGATCCGTACGTCGTCCTCGTAATCAGTTGGTATAGGACCCCCTCTCCCTACCCAATTTACCACATATCCAAATCGGAAAGGAACGCTACAGGCCATACAGTGCTACCACCGTAGCCGTCTCGTGGCTCTGCCAGTGCTCTATAAAAGTTTATAGATGTGGGACCAAAATTTATTTATTTATTTATTTGGAATTAAAATCCATTAAAATGGAATTAATCATTTCGGAAGAGGTACTTCATACAATTTCAATCGAACTTAACTTACAAGTTCGTTTAATTCTATAATTGTCTATAGTATAGGCAACTTGATAACATTTTTTATTTAATATAACAAAATTACGAAATCGTAATAAGAAATTATTAAATATTTTAAAAATTTTAGTCAAGTTCAATTATAATTGTAAGATAATTATAATGTACAATTTGTAACGGGGTGGATTCAGGGGAAAATACGAAAAAATACGCGCTAACATCGGGACTTGAACCCGAGCCGTCGAGTGTCTCTACCGCGAGACTATCAACGCACAGTCAAAGTGCGTGCTTATAACTATTATAAGTCGCCGTGTCGGTAATGCAGATACCTTCCATGCGCCCGTTATAAATTTTAGATATTTTAGTTCTAACAATTTTTCCTGCATAAAAAGTGAGCCAAATTTACAGATGAAATTTACCATATAAAATAGCATATTGATGTTTAAACTTCCCTTAAGTGTCAAGAAAAGATACTGTCTGTATAAAATTTTTTGAAATTCCACAAATAATACACGGATAGAATTTTCCAATAAAAATTACCTTGAAATCGACATAAAATAAGTGACCAAACCTGTACGATTTGATCAAAGAATAGGGAACGGCTGGTCACTATTCCTGTCAAATTATTTAGTTTTGTTAACATCGCGAAACATTGGAACGCGGTACACTAAGCCAAATAACTTTCACTATAATATTATTTGAAAATATTGTGTAATTTTTTACAGCAATAGCTATTTGTAATTTTAACTTTAAAAAATATTGGTTTTGGAATTAAAATTAGCCTAGATGAAACCAAAGGCAAATATAGGTGAAAAAATATAGTTAAGGTAGTTCCTCAATATTCGTCAAAATGGAACTAATAAAAAAATTCTGTTATAATCTTTAATAAACAAAGAATTTGTTACAATTTTTTTATGTAGATGCCAACCTAATTTTCAAAAAAAAAAAATTATTGATAATGGTTACCTTTACATTGAGAGTAAAAGAATACAATATAACTTATAACAGGAAGTAATAGTATTACTTCATCAGAGGCACCGTTGGAGGGGTCCTTGGTTGCGCGGCCATCTGATCATTCAAATTAAAGCAGCATTTGCCGCGTTCCGTACTTGGATGGGTTTTTTGTACTCGGCTGTACAAACAAGGGGCTTTTCTCAACGATGTTCTCAGGTACAGAAAGATATCTTGGGTGTTTTCTCATTATGAAAATATATCCAAAATTGACTTATCTACCGAGGGGAAGGGGGAATTTTCCGTAGAATCAACTTCGACTATCTGGGACTAGTCCGATCATCCTCGGGAAAATGGGAAAATTGAAAAGAATACAACAGAAGCGATTTTATGACTAACTACATCAGATAGTCCGAAGTTTCGCAGAGAAAGAAGTAGTTACCCACACTACCATTGTAGGTGTAACGCTGCAAGAGGTTAAGGCTGCAAGAAGCCTGACGGTTGGAATTATAAAAATAAAAACAAATAATATTACTTTATCAAAAAACGGGACTTACGGGTAAAAACCCATATAGTATTATATACCGGTACTTTAAGTTACGGGAAAATTTTTTCAACGAAATTTCAGTACTAACAAAGTAGATATCGTCAATGTATAAAAATGATGCAACATGATCGTTTTAATCTTTTTCATTTTTGCTTCAATTTCAGTTTTTCAAAGCTCATTTTTATCTTTGTTATATTTCATTACGAGGTATCGTGGACCAAATTAAAAAATTTTTAGAACCTTTAAAGTTACAGGCAATTCTTTATTAAGTTTTGTACGAATCTGCAATGAATTCGAGCCAAACTTGCCATCTTTAAAGTTACAGGCAATTGTTATGGCACGTTTGGCTCGAATTCATTCCAGATTCGTACAAAACTTAATAAAGAATTGCCTGTAACTTTAAAGGTTCTAAAAATTTTTTAATTTGGTCCACGATACCTCATAATGAAATTCAACAAAGATGAAAATGAGCTTTGAAAAATTGAAATTGAAGCAAAAATGAAAAAGATTAAAACGATCATGTTGCATCATTTTTTTACATTGACGATATCTACTTTGTTTGTACTGAAATTTCGTTGAACAAATTTTTTTCCGTAACTTTAAAGTACCGGTCTATAATACTATATGGGTTTTCACTTTGCAGTATGAAAACAATTCATCGTAGAATATTTTATATTTAATTCCTATATCTGCCCATAGAAGCACCTTAATGGCGTCCTCGAATGCATTATTAGTAAGGTTCAGTAATGCATGCATATCGATGCATCTAGCTTAATAAACATATCAAATACATTTTTACCATCTAAAATTTGACAAAAAATAGTATCATACAACTTACCTGCAAACCGCTATTCATACTCGGGTAGATCCCATGTTTTCAAACAAGTTTAAAATTCATGTAACATTACAGTTACTAACCGTTCTCGCAAAGCTTATTATGTCTATGCTATAGATATTGATTGGTATACCATCGCAACAAAACTCTTTCCTGTATACTTAATAACAAAAATTTTTAGAATTTCTAATCTGAATATACCAATAATACAAAAAAGATCATTTGTGAGACATTTTCTCTGTGGATAAACAAAATTACTTGACATCATTGATTACTCGATTTAATTAAAATATATCCGAAGGCAATTTTTTATTGGAATTTAAAATTAAATTTAAAAAATTCAATTTAGTTTCATTCTTGA
Source organism: Torymus texanus (assembly GCA_036873485.1). NCBI lineage: Eukaryota > Metazoa > Arthropoda > Insecta > Hymenoptera > Torymidae > Torymus > Torymus texanus. The sequence goes on from JAYJLV010063218.1 coordinate 6,472, forward strand.
TCAAATTTACTGAAAAATGTAGTACGATCTTGTTACTACTAATATTTATGTAAATACAACTTGATTTCCATACATCGCATCGACTAAGAAAATTTAAAAAAGATTAACTAAATTTAATCTTTTCTATATTAAATTGAGAGAATGTGAAAATTTATTAGAAATTTCTAGTTTAATTAGTAGAAAGAACATATTTATTTTTATTAAAATGTAAATTATAAATTTTAATAAGACTTACTATCTGTTAAAAAGTATTTCAAACTGTTTAGAACTGTTTAAAATTGTTTATAAATGTTAAAAAATGTAGGATTTTCTACACATTTCTTTTAATTATAATAGTTTATTTCAGTTTTAAATAATATCGAATTTGATATTTAAGAAAAATTTAATAATTAATGAATTATTATTATTAATTATCATTAATTATTATTAATAATAATAATTGATAATTGATTATATTAGTAAATACCTTTAGTTGTTAGTTTTTGTTTAGATATTAATTTCTAATAACTAATGATTTGTAAATGAAAATTTCGAAAATTGAAAGTTTGAGCGTGACTATCTCCACCACAAAATTCATCTAGTTTTTGATTTTTTAAAAAAAGTCTTACGCAGGTCTGAAAAAACTATAGTTAAATTCTATAGAAAATTAAAAGAAAAAAGTGTACGTAAAATATTTTGGATTTTTGCTTCCTTTTTGAACTAAATAATCTGTTAATATTAAACAAATTAATAATAATATTCGGCATTTTGATTAATTCTTAGCCGCGCACGAACTTACAATTTTTGAAATTTTAATGTTTCATTTATTACACATAATATGTAAGTGAAAGCATATACGTACGTCTTTGAAAGTATCGCTATACTTATAGATATATAAGATACTTATGTAAGATCGATCTTTATAGAAAAACTGAGAAAATTTTATAAAAAAAAAACTATTCTTATTTCTATCGTGAAAAATGTTTCCCCAAGGAGTTATAAATTAATCAAAACAATAATTTAAAGAAACAAAAGAAAATCACCAGCACCTGGTACACAAAATAAAACGTTCTCACAAAGTTTCAAGAAAATCTATTTATTTTACCCCTCGATTTGACAAAGAATTATCATATATAAACATGGGTGAGAGGGAGATTATTTCTTTAGTCAAGCATACTAGACTTTGGGAGAGAGAAACTCTAGCTCCTCAAACTGTCATTCGTCCCGGAAGATATATTTATTAAAGAATAGTACATTATGACACTGGTGTGGAAGGTTATTATGTGTATGTGACTTTTTCGCACGAGTGAAACGAGTGAGAAAAGTCGAATGCGGTAAAAATCACCTTACACACGTTATAATTTTGAGGTTAGAGTAGTGTAAAGTTATTATATTTTTTTATGTTTATTCTAGAATTTCCAAAACCGCTTAAAATTAATTTTGAAAAGAATAATAAAAGTATCTGTTTTTAATATAAAAATTTTTTCAAGATTAAACCCAATATGTCATAAACCTTGAATAACATTTTTTAGAAATATTTTTTTTTTCGAACAAATTGTATTTTCACTTACCCTAATTTAAACTGAAAACAATATATTTATAATGAACAATTTCCAAAAAGTTTCCGGTTTCACCACAGCCTCCTCTACTTATATAGGTTACAGCTATCATATTTTTTCTCACTATAATAGAATTAATGCTAATGGATTTTATAAGAAAGACTATTTTTTGTTAGTTGAAATTGCCTAAAAATTGTTTTAGTAACAAAATCATAAGATATTTTATGGTAGTATTACAGTTAAATTTATACTTATCTGTTTTAGAGTTCTGTATAAAGTCTTTCTATTCCAGCCCGACAAACATTAATGAGGAACAACGAATGATAATTATATGAAACTTCCGTATGTAATTATTTAAATCAGCTTGAGCGCAAAGTGTTATAACATAAGCTTCTCGTTAATCTCTTATCAATGATAGACGTCATTTGAAAGTCAGTAGAAAAATTAAAGAGCTCTGGTTCAATGCGCACTCTCTAAAAGGTGCCTGAGCGTTATACGTTTTCTTGTTCATAATTTTAGCATGTCATTTAGATAGAGGCAGAAAACTCGTACGTAGATACGAACTGGCAGCCAAGTAACGCTTCTGGAGCACCTTGTAATTTGGCCAGCCTGGGCATAGGAAAGGAAAGATTTTGAGAGAGAAAGAGAGAAAGAGAGAGAGAGAGAGAGAGAGAGAGGGGGGGGGGAAGACTGCCTAATGCACGGAGTACCGAGAGGGCGCAAGCAAATGAGCCAAGCAGCTAACAAAGTCAGGACGTTATCATAATTTGAGGCACATTAGTGACTGGTTATTAAACAAGTGCTCATTCTACTTATGACTCGATTCTAATGAGCCTACGGAGAAATTGCTTAAGGTACACTGAGAGAAATGTTGTAGGATAATTTATTATAAACATAAGAAAATTTACTATATTTTGTACCAACGGAGGGACATACTTTGATTGTATTAATTTTTACTATCCAACATAGTAATTTTTGCTATCCAATATAGTATAATTTTTTCGATTGATCTCAAATATAAAAAAATTTAATTTTTATTCTCAGACTTCATATTCCGGAACTTCATGGTAGACTTTCATGAGACATTTAACGTTAAATAAATAAATTGAGAAATAAAATTTTTTTTACGATGACTGTATTCGATCTCTCGACCTTCGAGCACGACAATCGGACGCGTTAACCACTTACCCACATGAGACTCTTGAGTACCAAATTTTAGAACTGATATATTTGCTACCGCGGATCACGAGAGAACTTCAATGATAATTTGATGACAATAAATAACTATAATAATACTCACAATAACTTGTAATTCATTTACATAATATAAAAGAATCAAATAAATGAATGGAGATTTTCGATGTTTTATTTACTTAAAAGCGAGACAAACTGAAATTGCCGGAGAAACATAACCTCACCTAGACACGTGTGCGCCTTGACGTGCGCAGAAAGTACTAAATGTCATGGCAATTTTTACTATGTTGGATAGCAAAATTTCTTATGATCAAATGGCGATTTTTAAAACTGCCTTTTTTACTATGTTTATAATAATTTGAACTACGTTACAAAATAAAATTTATTTTGTACTAAAATAAAAATAAATAGAATATGTTACGAATATTTACTTGAGTCAAATTTTTACTATGTTATATAATAATTATTTATTACATTTATAATAATTTTTATAAATAACTGTTAGAAAAATTATTCTGAATTACATTAATTATTTCTATTATTATAATAATATTTGATAATAATTGAATTTTTGTTACACTTATAATAAATTTAGACTATTTCTCTCAGTATAGCTCATCACAAAGCGCGTTTTCTTACAATTTTCACAAAATTAACGCACCAGTTCATTACAATCTATTCATTATATTACATATGTTCATTATATTATTATTACATATGTTCATTTTTTTATTATTTTGTATACATAAGTGTACAAAATTTCAAATAATTCTGACAATTAAAAATAGAGATATTGAGCTCAAAGTTACAAGCTGTATAACGTGCGATTTCTGTATGTAACTTCATGATATAACACGCGTTTTAATTAATAACAAGAAGACGGTTTTGTAAATATTAATGCAAAACAAATACACAATAAATAGCATTATTATTAACACGCAGAAAAGATTTGCTTACGTTTTGTCAATTCGTGTTTAAGTTACTAGAAGTGTCAATGCGCGCTGCGCGTGTCCTATCGTATAAGCCAATCAAATTGTACATGTCCATTTCCAATCCTCTTTTTTATATAGGATTTGTATACAAAGATTGAATTTCTATATATATATTTATATATTTTCTTTATAGAAAAATGTATATAATATATACAAAATTTCATTCATTTGCTCTATACTTATGGGAGTATTTGCAGTTATATGCGGTGTATAAATTTATTATGTTTTCTACTATACAGAGCCGAAAAAATCGATTGAGAACCACTGGAGAAACCAACAATAGTATAGTCGCACGAATTCAATTGAATTCGTGTGTTAACACGCACATGCCACACCTTATAGCCGCAAGAGAATATTATGTTTATCTCATTAATTAACAATCAGACTTGCTATTAGTTATGTTATAACAGACTTCTTGCACTGTTTTTGACTGAGGGCCACTCTTTTAGCTTAATATTCTCATGTTAAAGTGATCATTTTGTGTTTTTTATCTGCAGCGCTCGACGGTTTTTCCAAACACTCACTTTTTACAGAATTAATCAATGGTGTGTATATAAATAACGAAAATATGCTTGTCATCGAATACTTTATAATTTCCTCGGGGAAAGAGTAATATAACCGGTAATTTTCATTAGTCAGTGTTTCGACTTTTTTCCGTTGGGACCGTCCAGTTTTTCAGAGTGAATTGTTTCTCTTTCTTGGCGTTCGGACCGTCTTCATAATGTATTTCTGTATACCTGTAGGAAATACGATGTTGGCTAGATACATTATGTAGGAGTGCTGGTTTAGGGGAGAGAAAAAAGCCGCGTAAAGCACACGCGTAATAAAAATAATTTACGAGCCCTCATAGCGCCGCCGTACGGTTGCTAAAGCCCAAGAAGTAAAACCGAGAGAAAGAGGAAGACAGGCAGAGAGGGGAAGGATAGTTTAGATACCTAAGGTCAGAAAATCGCAAACACTTAAGAAGGAAAGAGGACGGAAGAGAGCGAGAGAGAGAGAGAGAGAATTAATTAATTAATGAATTAATGAATGAGTTTATTTAAAAATGGCTAGAGACTCGAGGTCCAAATTAGCCAAAGCATTATACAACGAAGTTTTACATTAGTATTATAAAAATTCATGACGCAAGCGCAACGGAATTCAGAATGGTCATATCGGAAAAGAGCTAGTAAAAATAAGTATAAATGAATAAATAAAACTAGTTAACAAAAATAAAATTAAAGATATGTACAAAATAAAAAGTCAATGAGTCAAAACTCAAAAATCGTTACAATATGATTAGCGGTGCTTAGCGAAGTAGTAGTAATTTTTTGATATGTTACACCGATATAAAAAGAAAATCGCAGGCAATTAGTCTCAAATTTGGGCACAACTAAGTCTAACGCGGGTATTCGTTTACTACCTAATTTGTCACACACTCTAAGTAAACTTATTGACTATATATTTTGGCTATTTTGTGCGCAGAATTGAAGCTAGTAGACACATTGCAAGGTAATCATGCCTGGTTTCGAATACTATAATGTTATGAGCTACGGAGTTGGATGTAATGTGCTCGTAAATCTTTGTACATGTGGCAAAACGGACAGCTGCATTCTTGCATCTACATAGCTTTATACACAATTCCAAGAGAGAGAAAGAGAGAGAGACAGAGAGAGAAATTATGATAAAAGAGTGGGTTTCATCAGTCATGCTGAGTTGGGCGCGCGAAGCCCTATATATAATGAGGTGCAAATTTATTCCGTGCCGCTAACGCGACTTTAGCGTACCGATAATATATCTCTCGGCTACTCGGCTACTAATTTCCTTTTTTCTTGCACCTTTTCTCCTCCTCCGAACTTTCCTTTATCTTCAATTCCACTTGACACTATACATACCTCCACTTAAGCAGAAAAACGCATGAAATTGCAAGACTTATCAGAGTACTTTTGATGTAACACCTCGAAAGTAATGGTCTATTGAATGTTGAAAAATAAAAATTTTAATCGGTCTTGTAGACAGCAGCAATGTTGCCTACTTTGCTAATTTTATCACTATGCTCTCCTGGAGCTTTAAATATTTTCAGGACTGTTTGCATTAATCTGTATTAAATCCTTCAACGTGGATGGGGAAAAACAAAGTTGCACACACGGATAGAATTTTCCCGTAAAAATTACCGTGAAATGCATGGTAATCGACAAACATGTGAGACTCCAATAATTTTTGCCGTGAATCATGGCAATTTTTACTGTATCGTTACGGTAAAAATTACCGACAAGTATAGGTAAGTTTTACCGTGATTCACGGTAACAATTATTGCAATCTGACATGTTCCTTGATTACCATGAATTTCACAGTAATTTCTACGGAAAAATTCTATCAGTGTACGGATGACTATTTTTATACAGATTCGTCATGCTTAAGTATACTTTATTAATCTCCCGTGATTGGCTAAATCTAATTATGATTCATGTAAGCTGTCAAGATTGCTTATAAAATGAAATTTTCAACGCCATAAAAATTTTATTTCTAACATAAACTTGATCAATTAAGGATGCTATTTAGCATAGTTGGAAAAGCAGTTTATCTGCGAGATTCTGTTTGAACTAAAGAGATAAATGAGCCGATGATGCGGCAATGGAGCAAGTCGGCCGTGGGCGATGAATTTCTAGTCTAGAAGAAGTAAATAACGGTGTTGGGGGAGAGCAAGTATAGGAAAGCTCGAAACTCGTATCCCACGCTTGATTGCCGAAGCTCGCAGTCGTCGAGGAGTTTGGTGGGGGGCGGGGGTGGAGAGTCGGAAAGAGGAGGGAGGAGTCGGCCTCCGGAATCGATTGGTCGGCCCGGCGCTATTGTCTCTCTAGTCCCGTCTAGGCAGCGACCCCCAGCGGCGCGCCTGCGCCAGCCGAGCGCTCAATTAGCGGCATTAATCGCGGCTAACCACGCGACGAGCCACTCCCGTCCCTTTCATCCGGCCCGCTAATTCGCCCGCCTCTCCGACTGCCACCGCCTGCCACCGCCTGCCACCGCTGGGACCACTTGGCAGCTTTCGCTTCAAGATTCTAACTAAGTGTAATTGCGCGCGCAGCAAGCAAAGTGCAGCACGAGGCAGCGCGCGTTTCAGTTAACGCTCCTTTTCGCCTTTGCCCCGCTCCTCCCGAGCGCAAAATCCGACTCGCGCAGCGGCCTCTGCATTTTCCTGCGAACGCCGGCGCTTGGCCTGTGCGAAGAAGCTGGGGACATCTGGCGATAGCCGCCGATGAGAATCTGCGCCGTATCTCGTTCTCGCTTAATTATAGATTAGTAGTACGCGCGCGCCGACTTCTTCTCGGCCCCTAAGAGGCCACTCGAGGACTTAATCGGGCCCTCTTAATTACGTGCTATTCCACTGGCGGGCCTGCCCCAGGGCCGAAAATCGTGTTGGGAGATAGCGGGGAATTTGTCGATCGCGGGGGAATAAACGAGGAAAGGAGCTGCGGCGATAAGCGAACAGAGTGCAGCTGGCGTGCATGCGCGCAAAAACCGATCGGTTGTACCGGATGTGCGCCTATATGCGGGCCCCCCTCCGCTCTCTCTTTCTCTCTCTCTCTCAGTTGCAGCCGCATCTCCCCCCCCCCTACGTGCCCGTACACCAGTCCAAGCACAGTGACGGGCTAATGACTTTTCTCCGGGCTCCGAACATTTCTAATTAAGCCCGAGGAAGACATTGTCTGCCGCGGATAAAGATGCGCGCTGACACAATTTACTGATGCGATACAGAAATGCAGAATTTTCATAGCGTGTCATCTCGACTTGCTCCGCGCTTTTCGTTAAGACTCATTCCGGAGGAGCCTTCATTCTTATAGATAAATATACTACGCTTGAGACTTCCACTAAAAATGCTCACGGCCGTGATAAAGGAGAAGTAAGGCAAGCATAGCTCAGGCGAAAGAGCTTTGGATGATCTAGCGCGCATTATGGACTGTCAAGCGGCTATCGGGAATTTATGCTTTCGCACAGTCCGTCGGCTTTTATCAGGATTTATAGGCTCAAGTGGTAAACGAATGGAGGATAGGATGTCGAGTAGCTACTTGGCCAGTTCCGACGATAAATTCCGGCGTTAGTAATGGAAACGGAGCCGATATCGTTGGCTTTTGTGAAACTCCCTTGTCTTCTTATCAACGCTCGACCTCAGCGGCGACGTTGTGCAGAATTAACTGACCGATTAAACGACTCGTTGTGCCGCAATTATGCAAGGGGAGAGGGCCGTTTTAAACTGCATCGCAAATAATAGAATGACAGTAATACCGTGCCCGCTCGCGAGTGGTGGGAATACTCATTATTCATTCGATATGTTTGAATTCGAGCGCTGCTTTTGTTATATTTCTTTCCTTTTCTTAAGGCCCGGGCAGGAGCAATTAAGTTAATGTAATAAAGCAATATATCGAGCGTTATTGGATCACTTGATGGGAACGGGCAAGAAGAGAAGTGCTAAGGAGCACGCGCGCCCTCAGGATTTGCGACAGCCGCTGGCCTTAACGTAATTATGAGTTATCCCCCGCTTGCGCAGGCTCGCGGGATGTTGGCTTGAATGTGAATACGGAGCTGTGGCACAAAAATATACATATATAGTTTAATAAACGGGACAGGTAATTATTGCGCGGCTCACGGGCGACGGGGACAGGTGCAGCTGCTCGCTCGCTCGCTCGCTCTCGAGCTACCAGCCGCACGAGCTCATCGCCACTGATCTTTCATTATACTCCCCCTTCTGTACATGTGATCTACTTTTCCAATTACTAACGTAATATTGCGCCCTCTCGTAGGGCCCGCCCCTTCCCTTTTCTAACCGTTCTGCCGCTTGACAACTACAGAGCTTACCTGCGTGCGTGCAGCTCATTATCTTTTCACTAACGTGCGCGTTTTGCCCCTATGGATACATTGTTGCGCGCCGGATAGGTTTCACGAGGCGCGTGGCTTAATTTGCGACTGCAAAGCCGAGAATCCATTCGGTCATCAGGGCCGCTGAGAGCCAGGGCGACTCTAATGAACGTAGAAACGCTCTCCTCCATTGACACTCATTAAGTGCAAAGCTCCAAAAGCGATAAATCATGTCGGCAATAAAAGATAGTATAATAAAAGGAGTAGCCTCCTTGTTTGCTGCTATACGTGTTCGTCAGCACTTGGCTTTCATTTGAGGGGAGTTTATTGCTTACACGGCCGAGTCACTGCAGCAGCTTTCCGTTAATGCACACAGCGCTCGGCAGCTCTTTACTTTAAATGCTAACAATCTGCGTTCGGTGGATCGAGTAGACGAGAAGGTGATGCAGCCCTGCTTAAAATGCCGAACGCTCTCTTGATTAAACGACGCGCCATAAATGTCCAGGCTGCAAAGCTCATGGCGCTCAAGTTTAGTTTAAGGCCCCAATTAATTTCATCCTCAGCCGAGGCGTTAAAGCGTAAACGCTCCTTTTTTGCGCGGACGGCAAGCGGCTGATTTATGCCCCGGGGAATAATCGGGAACCTGGCTCGGCTGCGTAACAAAAGCCGCAACGTTCATTTTTCGGGATATATATATATATATATATATATATATATATGCATAACAATAGTACAGCCCGCGTCAAAGTGCTGACGAACAATCAAGGGGGCCAATCGAAGAGGCGCGAACGGAGCTGCGCTGCCGATTTATCGCCTGCCTGCTACAGTCAAATTCAGCCCAAAAATTCAAGCTCGTCTTTAGTTCGCTAATCCGCAGCCCGGCGTCGTTTGTCCCGGCGGTCACATTTTAACGCGGGGACTCGCGCATTTCATTAGCCGCAGCCATTACGGAAAAAGTGATCTGCCGAATTCGGGAATAAATAGCCCGAAGCCTACTTTTGTAATGAGCGAGGGTACGGAGAGCCGAGCCGAGCGGAGAGCGCCGGCCAAGATTAGGCCCGCGCTGGCAGGTAGTAGTTATCTCGAGAGCGAGCTCCCAGTTAATGACAAGCCCCGGAGAGGCGGCAGGCTGTACCTGCTGCCTGGCCGCGCGATCCGGCTCTTCGGCGTATTTACACGCAAGCCGAATGTTTATTCATCCTCCCGCGTCTCGCCGCGGAAACCCTCCTTAACTGCCGTGCCGCTTTTCGAGAGCAAACGACTATATGCACTATTGCTTCAATCAAAACGGCGAGCTGGCGCTAGTATATCCGCAAGGAAAGCGCTTGTTTGCAGCCGCCTCGAGACGCAGCTCAGCACATCAGCCCCCCACGGCATCTCTTAGCTCTCGCTTTCGTCTGCCTTTAATTCGCTTCCAACGAGTAATGGCCACGTCAGAAGTGACATTTTCAGCTTGACTTTCAGCTAATTGACTTTGCGCATGCGATAACGCTTCCGACAGCCGCTCTAAGGCAGACACTACCGGTAGGAATCACTACTCGGCTGCTTCCGCCCGAGGGCGAACCCTCACTTTTTCCTTCCTTGTGCCGAACCGTTCGTTTGTTTTACGAGGCGGTTTCGGCGCACGCGATCCATTGCCTCTCTAAATTCTACGATTTGGGCAACTTTGCCTTCTACAAGTGTGTCTTTCTCGACACCCTAAATTCACCGTGCTTTGCTCTAACTGATCTGCGCTTTCGGTTGAATTACACGGAGGTAAGTCTTCCATGAAAAATTACTATAGTGCCTACTGATGTGGGGACAAACTTGTGTTATGAGCTTATTTAATGTAAGTTTTAGTAAAAAGTCTAATAAACTATTTATTTATTTCAGCTATTATTACAAAATAGTAATTCTGCCGAGGTAAACGCAATTACCTGTGCGCAGAGTTGGAGATACAAAAATAAAACATATAAACTTACATGCTAAAACTTACAAACTAAATATGTATTCGTCTGAAAGTAGTT
>JAYJLV010063239.1:0-17031 GCA_036873485.1 Torymus texanus
GAGAGAGAGAGAGAGAGAGAGAGAGAGAGAGAGAGAGAGAGAGAGAGAGAGAGAGAGAGAGAGAGAGAGAAGGGAAGCAATGTTGGCTGCCCGGGCGATTTCTCATCGGCTCTGGAAAAACCATCTCCACGATTCTATTTAAACCTCCGCTGCTGCAGCGAGGGGGGAAAGACAAACATGCGGGTCGAGTTGGATTCGTACAGTCTGAGAGGGAGAGGTCGGACGGGCAAAAATGCGCGAGGCAACGAGAGCGAAGGGACACGTCACGCGAGGTTATATATATACGTTAGTGCGCGAAAAATCGATTGCGGCCGGGTGTGTTGATGATTTCACGAGATTATGGTTCGACCATTGGCTTGAATTACACGGAACTTGGTTTTTCTCGAAATTCGAATATATTTTTGTCAATTATGTAGTACCGACCCTTAATAAATAAATGATACTGATGCTAATTTTATCATCATAAATAGGTTTGGTTCGGACAAGAATTAGAACTTGAATAGTTGGTCGTATTATAGCTAGTAGTAGATATTCAAATATTTATATTATAATTTACTGTCACACGGCGCCATTGAGTAAAAGATCGAAAGATAAATGTATTTATCCGTAAAGATGAGCTTTTATGACGTTATGTTCTGGAATATATCAATTGATGGTTGATTAAATAGTTTACAATTTTAGCTCGAATGAATATTTTTTTCTTAAGTTACTCTGGTATCAAGCAGTTTTGTTTTCATTTTGATTTCATGCAAGAAGGAAATTGAATTGATATAACGAGCAATTTTTAATAGGTAACATTCCATCAAGAGCATAATTCTTCAGATCCAATTACTAGTAAAGCTATAAACAAACGAATTTTAGTAGAACAATGAATAATAACTAATCGGCCAATAAAAATAATAGTATAATGTTAATATCTTGGTATAGACATAAAAGTTTACCATTTTGTAAAACAAAATGTAATTTTTTATCAAGTATGAAATGACAAGGTATTTATTGTAGATAGGAAATGTAAACGCCTGTTCTACATTAATGTTTACAAATTGTTTTTAATAATGTTCTACTTGGAAACAAGAATTCTTTATTTTACAGAAAAGTTTACATGACTGTTGTACAGACTTATTTTGGAACAATAAACTCCTTTGCTTACATGTACAATAATCTCCTCTTGCAACAATCAATTTTCTGCGCAATCTATGAACATCATGATGAACAATTCTTTGTCGTTACTGCTTACTCTTCTTCAGGTTCACGTGGGAATTGAAGTCTCCTTCTTGCTGCCTGAAGTTTGCGCTGTTTCGCTGCACTTTGTGAATCGTCACTATCGGCTATTTTGAGTGGAGTTGACGAGCTCCTCCGTAAGCTGGTGTTTTTTACGCCGCCGACAGCACTTCCGGAATTTCCTTGGTTTTCTTGTTGTACTCCCGGTTGTTGAGTTGCCTTTACTTCTACTGGGGGTTTTTGTTGCTGGAGTACTTGTGAATCTCGGGGTATGTCTTGTGGATCCTGTGGTGAAGGGTCGTTCACGATTACTTCCTGCCGAACGACCTGGCTTTTTACTGAAGGTTGTTGTGTTGAAAGGGGAGCTTGAATCTTCCGAGGCGCTGCCTTTTGGTCGACCGCGTTGGCGTTCAGGTTCCGATTCAGCTGCTTGTCTGGAGGAGCTTGTTGGTTCAGAGTCCTCTGATTCGGTTGATTCACTGCTGGTGGGGAGTTCTCCATTGCTTCCAGACGTCGGCTTGGAATATTTGATGGAGGTTGTTGGGACGGAAGGAGATCCGAACCCTTCTGTAGACTCTGATGAGACTGAGCTGTTGCTTGGTCGCTCTCGATGACTTCCTGATGTTGGACCACGGGGCCGGCTTGGGTTTGCTGAGTCGGAAGAGGTTTCACGGAGCTCTGAGACTTCGCGAGAGGAATCGTCGGAAGGGAGCTCTTTACATCGTGGAGGGTATCTGGGCCCTGGGCTACCGGTTTCGCGACCGTGGCGGGAGTTCGATTCTGACTCTCCAAGGTCTGAACTTGGTCGACATTTTGTTTTGCCGCGGTGTTCTCCGGAGGTGGGGCTACCCCCTTCTTCGAAGAGGCCTCCGGAGATTCCAAGTTTTTTGTCTGAGAGTTGTCCGGTGGTATTAACTCGGCGATTCTAGCCTGTACATCAGCTTCCACTATCTCATTTGACTGTTTTGGCAATTTCTTTGACTTTGGACGTCTAGTGCCATCGTTACCTGTCGCAGCCTTACTCTTCGAAATTACTGGCTCGGATCTACGTTTTACGTCTGAAAGTTTTCGCGATGATTTAATTTTAGGCGAAAGTGCGGTGCGGGCAGCGATCTCACTATTATCATCTAATGACACGCCATTATCAAGGCTTTTTGGTGCATTTTTTGGATTCTGAATAAGTTTTGGCGGAGGCGGGTCAGCTTCAACGAGCTGTTGACAAAGGGATAATTTGATATATCATCATTTAAAGTTTTTACTTGTACAAAAGTATTAAAATGATTTTACAATGACCTATCATATAAATTTTTATATAAATATTCAAATGTTAGCTTTTCTTTTTTACAATTATAAAAGTAGCAACAAATATTCCGTTACAAACCTTTGCACTTGTTTCAGGAACAATACGTAAAGGTAAGTTCAATCGGGTTTCAAGTCGGTTTAAAGCGCCCAGGACATCTTGCAGTATTTGAGGTATCGTTCTTGCAGTGGAATCTTGACATTGTACCAAAACAACGAGACTCTATTTTAAAAAGTATCATTGAAAATTATTACAATTTATTATTTAGCTTTGGGAAAAGGTGTTACGTAACCATATTTAATCAGCTACACAAAAGTTACTTAAAACTGAAGATTCGTATTAAATGTGAACAATGTATTAAATGATTTTAGCGTGATAGAATTAATAAATGACTTATGGTTATCGTAACTGTACTCACTAAAGCGAGGAAGACTTTGGCGATTCTCCCGAAGCCTACCATGTTTGCCACGGTCCAACTGAATTGCGCAACGTTTTTCAAGACCTAATATAGCGAGGCAGTTTATCGTCGTGCATTAAAATTTAATGAAAACATAGATTGAACATATTTCATTTCCGATACCCGACGGGATTATTAAAATGGCAAACAGTAAAATGAAAATTAAATGTAACTTAATTTACTTTTTGCTCGAGCTTTATCTTATCACAACACCATTGGATTGTTATTCGGCATAATTATTTTTGTTTTATGTCCTCTTTGAAACGCATCGTTAATTATGTCGTTTTTATATATTTACATGCATTTAATAATACTTCGATTTTCAATAATTTTTATTTAAAGACATTTACGTCACAAAATCACGTTGTTAAGTTAATAATTTGTATATGCTATATTTATTATTTAATGAGCAATACGTAATTTTATCGCATTGAAAACAATGTATAATTTGTTATAGTCAAATAGAAAATTAATAATATAATTCGGTTTCAAGAAACGACATGTTTAATGAAAACGTACGTCTTAAATAAAATTACAACTATATTAATAGAATTAATTTTATTATAATTATATTCAATTTCTATGTAAATGATATATGAATAACAGTTAACCTTATAATAATGTATTAAATTAAAAAAATAATACTTAACTCTTTTACTTTGTAGTTAACATAATCATATTGTTATGTGAATATATTTAACCTTTAGTTATACGGATATTTTTCGCTTTATAAAAAACGCATAAAGATAAGAGCAGAGTAAATCTTTTTAAAACGGCTGGACATCGGTAGCAATAATTTTAACGATGGAAGCGCTATCACACTTCATACATTCAATTTTCTTTTTCTTTTTATAATTGAACTCTCGTAAAATAAACGAACCACCATAACGATATTGAATTCGACGTAAGAAGCTCTATTACCTTCTCATTTTAAAGCTCTGAAGCCGCAGAATTTTTTCCCTCGCGTCGCCGCCGAAGAAAGAAAGAGAGAAGAGGATGTACGGGGCAGGAAGACGGAAATGACTATGGACAGGGATCAAATCTGGTCGATGCTATACGCACACGCGCGCGTGTATGTCTCGGCCGTGAAAGGATGCCTGGAATATTAATGAGAGCCGAGGACCGATAGATTATAATCCTGCATGCGCTCACCCATTGAAGAAGAAGCCACTGCGTGACACGCTCGCCGTCTTCATTTGGCTTCCGTTTTTTTTTTATGGTTCCTAAATTGCCTGCAATATCGTCGTACTTTTTGCGATAAAATAAAGCTATGCCATTTCCACGTACTTGATATTTAACGGAACAATATTTAAAAAAAAAACCTGAATGTGCACAAAAGAGCACATTTCTAACATTAAATATTTATGTCGCGACGCATGTATAAGTCAATAGACTGAAAATGCTCGAGAGAGATAGGACTCGTGGAAAAATTGAAACGAAGTCATCCTAAAAAGAGCTTTTCTACTCGAGAGCGAGTGTTTTATGAAAGGCAACGTTATATAAAAGCCCTTCACAGCTTGACATCTATATTGGACTTGTCTTTTATTATGTCAAGCGTAGGAGTAGCGCATCATATGATGCACGTGATTCATTTCGGCGAATGAAATTCTTCCACGTGCAAGATAATCGGATTTTGTAGTCTACCTGTCTTTATCAGTTGTCGATTAGCTGACACCTTTGTTAAAATAATGAATTGTCATTTACATTTGTAATTAAGCAATTGTCTTTTTAATATTATTGTCACGACGTTACAACGATGACAATATCAGTATATTACGTAGACTACAGGTTACCTATTCTAGAACAATGTAACAGATACTTTAATGATTTTCTTAATTAGAAGTTTAATGAATTCTAATTCCGTTACATATATTCTACTACTGCATATATTTCTGTGTAAATTATCTTGCGAATGAATACATCACACTACAAAGTTTGTAATGCCTTTTGCAGAATTCGTAACGATGTTGATTAAAACAGTTGGAACTAAACATAAATCTTACTGAGCATGTTAAACATGAGTATTTGAGACAAGTTTATGCATGTAATAAACGAATATTGGCCAGTATACAGGAACAAAGCGATAAAGATTAACAATGGCAAGTAACAAATATAAAAACCATTTTAAAGCATCAGAGTAATGATCCGAAATAAAAATTCTCGTAACCTTTTATAAATCTTCATATCAATGAAAGACCTGTTTAATTTTAAAAGAAAAATCCTTGACAAATCTACAAAGGAGTATCCTTCGCTGAGTTTGTCTGAAAATACACAAAGGGTCGCGTTCTTCTTTCAGCAATCGATCAGCAACCTCCGCTAATTAAACCATCGCCGATCGTAAAGACTCTTTCACCCTTCCCACTCCTCCCACTCTCTTGTTCGCGTTATAAATTAAAGTTTTACACGAGCCCGTTAACCCGATTAAAGGCGGCCGGCAACAGACGTCCCTTGTCACTTTTCCTTTCGCTCCTTCTACCTCCCACTCTTGGCGCAATAAAGCGCGCCAAGCGAGGGAGAGAGGATCGATATAACGTTCGCTCGGCTGCACGCGAGGGAGAGAGAGAGCAGGACTCGGGCTGGAGGATTGTATCACGAGGGCGAAACTCACGAGAACGCGGCGTGGTGCACGTACATACATACATATATATGTATAGAGCACACGAACGCGGTATAGATCCGTATCTCAGAGAGCGAAGGGAGACACGGCAGTAGCCCATTGGTTGCCGCTGACGAAAATACTGTAAGAGAGAGAGAGAGAACACGTTAGCTCTGCGTTGTAGCGTGTGGAATCGTGTGGCTATGCCAAAAAAAAAAAAAATAATTTCTGACGCCATTATCCGAATGAAAATCGACCGATCAGATGGGAAAAATGATTGGTGTGTCTGTGAGTCATCAGTTTTTCGGTTGATATATACGTGGGTATGCACATATGCTAGTCAAGAGGTCGTTGAAAAGCAGAAAAGAGCTATTGATGTGAGAGGTTCCATCTTGAAAATTGAATTATTTGAAATGTAGCTGGAGAGTTTTTGGTAGATATAAACGGTACAAAAGTGAATAGGCATATCAATTGTGCATCGAAAATTAATTCTGTTGGAAAACGATCATTATAAATGATTTGAAATAAAGACTGACTTGCCTTTTATTACAGAAGATTATGAATTTTATAGGTACTTCGTTGTGCACAGTAGAGAATTTTTATAAACCATTACAAAACTGTAATATCAAGTATATAACACACAAGTGATAAATTTCAAAGAAACTGTTTTTATATTTATTACATTTGCAAAGCAATGAATTGCTTTATAGCAAGCCTAACGATCTAAACAGTTACAAGGCATTCGCTACACCTATATGTCGACGCTATGAACTTGTAAACAAAAAGTCCTAACTGTAGTGGCCGCATCAACCCAATTACACTTGCACGTCAATCATTCAACAACAATCACTGCTGCAGTTCCTTTGAAATCTCGGTACGCGATATATAGTCCACGAAACGTGCAGCTCGCAAAGCGCACATCAGAGCGCGACGTCGTACTTTTCCCCCCCTATAATATACCTACTCCCTTTTTACGGAGGAAAAAAAGATGCGGTATACAAGGGATAGATAAAACCCACAAAGGCAGCAGGGCTAATTTTTGGACATCGCGGGCGTGTGCTCAGGGCCACAGAGAGCAAAAGGAGAAAAAAGAAAAAAGTAGACCTCCTCCGTGCATTGCTGCTGCTGCCGCCGCCGCAGCCGCCCCTCCATAACTCATTTGGATAAACACGCCCTCGCGTCTCATCGACTCGTGCAGTGATTCTCAAAGTGCGGATGCTAAAGAGAAACTGAGAGGGAAAGAGAGAGAGAGAGAGAGAGAGAGAGAGAGAGAGAGAGAGAGAGAACATCGAGCAATTGATTGAGTCACTTCACGCTCTGTAAGAGGGAAGTTCAAACGTTGCTAAAGTTTGGTGGGATCTTTATCGAAGATGGTGATTTCTGACTAGAAGTTGGCTGGGTAGTAAGACCGATGCAATCGAATTTTGTGGAAAGTTATGTAATTGAGGTAATTCTTTGTTGTATTTAGTGAAATCTTTGCAGAGGTGAAGATGTGGCCGAGACGAATGGAAAAGGAAAGCGATACTTGTTAGTGTGATATTGACTTTAGTTTTAGTTTAAGATAACTCGAGTGGTAACTCGACCACTTTGAGCGGAAAATTTGTTGTGTGTTTCTGCAAGAATGTTTTAACAAAACCGTTTCAGAGACATCGAAGTATAGTACATGTTTTTCGAAAAGAAACTTATGACAATTATATTGACTTCACAGAAACCCAAAATATGTAGTTGATTTGCACAAATCTAATTGAAAACATTTTTATTTTTTTTCAACTTTCCCATAAAATGGAGACGGGAAAATGTGTGTATGCATGAATTACTTCGACTTACCTTATAACATTATACAAGAAAAATGTTTAAGTACCATTTTTTTACAATAATTAAATAAATTAGCATGATTATATTAACCTACTTACGTAGAAGTGGCTATTTAGTTAAGTGATGTTTTCCATAACTCACCTGTAACATAAAGAAAATTATAGTCAGATACGTGTATCCAAATAAAATATTAAGTGATTTTTTTTTCATGTAAATTATAAAGTAAACTCAACTCCCAGTGATATTTTTCGTTTTAAAAGTATTGTTCTTAAGCAGATTGGTACATTCAACGCGCCACTGTACTGGAAAACGTTATTGTCTTACTTAGGATATTGCTCTTCTGAGACGAGGGGATGTACTTACGACGAGTGTTTCCTAGTTCACTATCAAGTGCAGATAAAGGATTGAGTGCAGTCGAGCGATTTTCGAGAGAGAGAGAGAGAGAGAGAGAGAGAGAGAGAGAGAGAGAGAGAGGGAGCTAGTTTGGAATGCCACTGGATCTGTTGCAAAGGGAATTTGGAGGTTGAAAAGAAGGAATGCAATTTACGTTTGATGAAACTTTTATTAAAAGTTAATCGAAGAGTATAAAAGTATTTTAACTGCTTTTTTAAGGTGGAATGCTGATGTTGTTTCGGATGTATCGATTTCTTCAATATCTACTGATACTTTTCTAGATAATTATATATAAACAATTACTGATTCGACAGAGGAAGTCACTATCCTCATTAATTAAACCTTAGCAAATTAAAGAAAACAGGCGGACAATTTAAAAAAATGTTTACTTTAAACCAGAATGATTAATGAAATCACAGAACCAAAATGAGTTAATGCAATCACTAAAAACTAAGGCCTATTGGTAGTTTTTATGATAAAACGTCATTTGAATATAAAAAAAAATTTAAATGTTATTAAATTCAATTTTATCAGCTACCTAATGTTGAACGAGTGAAATTGTATTTACGAATTGCGATCGACCAATCCGGATGATAAGCAATTGTTTCACTTTCTGCACATTGCTTACATAACCCAATTTGAAATTTCCTATATCCACACATAAAGCTTACTATACTTTTCTACGTATATTTTCAGAAATAACTTTCTTCTTTACGCTGCTTGATTACAGTTCAAACGAGCAGCAACTAATCGGCCGCGTTTAGAAGAAATAACGGATATGATCAATGGATTATAAAAGATAACACACAGAGCTAAATCCAGACTAGAGACCCAAATATGAATTCATGTCTATACAAAAGTTTTCCGGAGTTTCACAAGGAAGTCCGCATATATATACATACACACACGTATATAGATTACAAAGCACAAAAACAATATTTTTCATTTTCGCGATAACTCAGTTTAAACGATGTCAATGTCGTCCATTGTGCATTGTTCGCTCTCTTTCCACTCTCCACATTCACCTTGCCGACAAAACCTTCTCACATTATTCCTCTGATATATCGCGTCGACCACAAGACATTCCCTTATCACCATATCCTTAGCAGCAGCCGATGGAGCCAGTGGAACATATCTCTTGAGGTACACGCGGAGATGCTTTTTTTCGTGGCCGAGTTGTGTGTCGCTAACCTCCGGAACAAGGAAGCCCATTGACTCTCTAGCGCGTGCTGCGGCTACTCCAGTTTTACAACGAGCGCGCGACATGCGGATTACAGTACAAACGGATGTGTTCTATGTGTGCTCTCTCTCTCTCTCTCTCTCTCTCTCTCTCTCTCTCTCTCTCTCTCTCTCTCTTTCTCTCTCTTGTTCTCTCCCGCACAGGCTTCCCTAAAATTACGCGAAGCTACTTTTTCTCGCTCGTTGAACAGAGAAGATGGTTGTGCCTCGGGTACCGTTGACGTTGCATTTTTCGGTTGCTCGTTAGTTTTTTTTGGATTAGTATACTATAGTGAGGTGTCAGTGTGACGCATGAGGCTACTTTTACGGTTATAGTTTCTAATATGTGACACTAGAGGAGAGCGGGTTTCTGCAAATTGAATAACATTGTACCTTCCAATTTTGATATTCTTATTTTCTTTACTGTTAACTAGAGCGTGAATTTAATTGAAGAAAAAAACGCGCATCTCTTTTAGCCAGATATTTTTGGCAAGATGCAAGATGCAATGATATACCTCTCCGAAAATGAAATTAATCTCGTACTACAAATTCGAAACAGTTCAAAGCTCACTTTACCAACGTTTTTGGAATGGCTAAGACTGTGCTACTATCAATATTTACAGTCTCGTGCATATTCATATAAAAGCTCCTTCGTTGGAATATCCACTTCTCGAGTAAAGAGGCCTGTACAGCTCACCTCGTCAGGGAGAGAGCGAGAGAGAGTGGGAGCATCTCTCGGAACATTCAGATTTAAACAAATGCCAAAAGCATCGTTTTTAAAACGCTCTCTCAAAACTGCTGACCTGGAACGAATCCCGCGTGTCCCCTTCCTTCTTTCTACTCTCGTTCTTTCCACACAATCTTTGTTTCACTCGTTTCTTTTTTTTCTCACCCAAAGCTCGCAAGGTCGCCTTACTTCCTCTCCTTTTTTTTCGCTCGCTCTATGATTCTCTCGCAGTCCTCGGTGAGAAAAAAATTTCACACGGACTCCGGCATCATGTATCGATCCCCCACCTAGCCATCCTCGCTCCAGTTGCACTTTCAGCTAGCTGTGCTACTACTATGCTGGGTTGGCTTGACTAGTGCGCGTATTAAAAGCTTGGGTGCAGCGCGCGCATTGTACAGAAGCAGCTACTCTGCTGCTGTAGACGTTTCGTGACGTAATGTCCCTACCACCACCCGCTTACACAGTTATATATATTTAGACGATCTATATATATATATATATTCTCCCTCTCTTCCTCTCTCTCTTTATCTCGTTCTCTCTCTAGCTCTCTTTCGTTCGTACCATTGGAGCTGCGAGCGGGAATGTATGTGTATACGAAATTCAAGCTCGCGTTCATTCTAATTGGTGCATGTGTTTTGATAATTCTAAACCTTCTGAGAACGAGCAGTCTTACCAAGAAAATCGTCTTTATCGTGCAATCACAATGCATGCCGCCCCGACAAACGATTTGAATTGTGTTTACATCTAACAAGTTATTTTTCCATTCCAAGAAGTTACTTATTATCTTATTTATGATTTTAGAAAGTTTCAAGTAATTATTGATGATCGGTAATATGATAATAGCCTAATGTTTCGTTATGCCTGCGATATTTCTTTTTATAGATAATATTGCAATCAGTATATCGAATCTGATCGTAAATTTTACAAAGTTACGATACAAATTTAATATTTTGAAGTAACTTGGAGGTTAAAATAAAAGATTGTTATACTTAATCCAATTCAAGTTTATATTTAAACAGTTATAAAATATTTGGTTAAGATTTAATATTATAAAGTCAAACAATTTTATTTCACAAAAAATGAAAAAGTATCGGTATGAAATGATTACAGCTTTTTTTCAATATTAGAATATTCAAAATGAAAACGTTTCTTATATCGATACCAATCTGAGAATTTGATGAAATTTCAAATCTATGCATAAAATATCATTTACTTTTTCAATTATTATTTTATCATTTAAAATCTATAAATATTAACAGTAATTTATCGATCATCTCTAGCACTTATAATATCCATAAAATTGTAAAGCTACATACAAGAAAAAAATTAACACGTGTGAAATCATATGGTGCGCAATAACTTATCAACATAATAGGGATAACCCAAAAAAATCCAAGCCCTTCCAAATTCCTTGGAAACTATACTGCACCCCATAAACAGTTTTAGGTCTCCCTATCGGAAAACTTATACATAGAGACATCAATAATGCCACAATAGCCGTCAAAACTACTCGCAGTCCCCTTCTCTCACACCATAGCTCCGAAAAAATTCGTAATTTACTGCTCGACGCACATACATATATATAAAGTTCGTCGTCGGGCGCGTCGATCGAGCCGCCGCGGTCGTCGACGCCGCCGCAGGCGGCTTGGAGTTAAAACTGTGGTCCATTGTTGTTCAGTACGCACATGCGACGCGCCCGGGAATAGATTTGGATCTGGTTGCAGGCGTGCACGCGGGCTGCCTTTAAGTGCACGTATATACATACACATTGCAGTGGTTCTCATATGCGTATAGAGCCACACGGTTATGCGTATGAGCTATTTTTAGGAGGTAGTGAGAGAGAGAGAGAGAGAGAGAGAGCGAAGGTTCGTCGTTTTATTTAGAGACTTCGATCTCTCCTACGAGTGTATATCTCGTAGGAGAGACGAAGACGAGTTATCGCGATCAATCTTTATTTCCTATATACACAGCGATTGTTCGACGCGGTGAGACTCGCGGTGGATTGTTGTCGAGGTGAGTGGGACTTTAATAAAGATATGTGAAGGGTGTGCCACTGTGAGTTTAAAAATAACAGTGCACTGGAAAAGGCTTGAAGGGTGATGTTTGTAATTTCTTTAATTGGCGTCGTATGTATAACCGGGTATACGTGAATCCTAGGAGAATGATTGCTTTGATGGAAGGAGATATTTTATGTCACTGGATATCTATGTACCGTAGTTTTATCGTTATTTTGGAACGAAAGATTTTTTTGAACTTTTGATTTATAGATAATACTGTACCAAAAGAAATGGTTTGAGTTGGAACATTCTTTTCGAAGATGCACTCTGTTAAAGTATTCATAAATAAAGTTATTTTTATGTATTTAAAATTTTATTTTTAACTAAAACTGATAAATTGTTATATAGTTGCATATAAATTCTATTAGGGGTATCTATTTAACAAGGTTCTAAATATTAAAAAGTTCAAAATTCTAATCCGAAACCGTCTTCGTCATATTGTTAGTCATTCTATTTAAAAATCAGTGATTTTCCTATACCAATTCTTATTATTGTTCTCAATATTTAAATATAAAAAATACACGTTAATCTGATTACCGATGTCACATATGCATACTTATTGCGGTTCTTAGTATTCATTACAAGAATAAATAATTTCCAAGCCTTCCCTTCCCCCTGTTACGCAAGCGAGTTTAACATCAATGTTTATACCAATTGCTTAATACCGATGCGCAGACTATTAATAGCGTTACATTAGCCAACGTGCGGTTTATTCCAGAAAAAGACGTTATCAACGTTCTTAACGCCTGATAACGCTTGTGGCGCTGCCGATTTTCTTCCAAGCACTATATACATTGTCATATACAATAAGACGCGTATATTACAACGACTGGTGTAGAATCCTCGCATGTATTACGTATATGTGTGTTTGCGCACGCGTGTATATACGTGCCAGGCACCGGATGTAATTCAACCGTAATTCAGCAATTTACATAATTGGCATAGATTGTCGTCACAGTGCAGTTTCCTCCTCGTACGAATCGTCGGCCCGTAGTCGAACGACGACGTCGAGTAGCAGAATATAGCAACAGTAACAACAACAACAACAATGTCTAACGCATTTCGCAACGGTTGTTTGCCACGCGGTCGGTCATTTGTTACACACCGTGTGCCGATGTAACATTGTATGTAATGTCGCTTAGGATGCTGGGTATTTTACATAGGTTACGCGAGCATTGAAAGGCTGGGCTTTGCGGTAGTTTCTCACGGAGCTTGGTTTACGACAGTTTATAACGCGTTTGTTTTACATCGTGACGAAGGGAAAACTAAATTTTTTGCTTATGTCACAATAGAATGCTATTAGACATTTAATGAGGTGGGAATAATATTGAAAAATAATTTTAAACGTAAGTTTTTGTTGAAATGTTCTGGAAGTTTGTACATGTAGACATAAATTAATGTAAATGTAACCTTCTTGTTACATCAAGATGAACTTTCCTTATAAAGTTATGATCTTCTTTGTTCAACTTAGAGCTAATTAAAAAAGAAGGAAGATCCTTCTCATTTCGGCAAGTTAAATTACTTTGCTGCAAACAAATTAAAATAACTTTTTCTTACTTATTTATGTTTAATTAAATATGTACTTGCAACTACCTTCTGATTAGATTTTGTAAAATTATCAACCATTTGACTATGTTTCTTTAAATAATAGTAGCTCGTTACTCGAAATCGTTTACGAGGTCAAACTCTTAGATAATCATAATGACTGGGAAAACTATTCAAAATATTAAAACTGTTTTTAATAACCATGGAAACCTTTCATTCTATATTCTACTTGAATCTACTTCATATCATAATGCTAGAGCTTGCAATCAAATACCTAGCGAGCATTTACTTTATGCAATGCACTTTCGCGCGCGCACGTGTTAATAGGCGTCATGCTCATCTGTCTTTTCACACATGAGCCTATAGCCGTCCAGTGGCTTTATCAACGGTTTCGGCTGGAGCTATTTTTCAAAGATAAAAGCGCCGCCACCGGTCGCCACCCCTTTATTCGGGAAATCGGCCGGAGGTGGATTTGCGAAATGTCGAGATCTCCTCTTTATGCATAATGCAGCTAAAAGTCTCGCACTCGCGCTTATGCGCGCGCGATAATGTCAAAGCCTAGAAGCGGCAGGAGGTTAAAGGCTTTTTATTGAATTACTGAGAGCAAAGGTCGCAGGTCGTGTAATTAGAGCACTGAAGTTGTACTCACTCTTTTTTCGCTCTTTCTATAGCATACACCACCGCAAACTTCAACATGTAAAAGTCCTACGCTTTGTGTGTGATGTTTTAATGATTGCGACGTTAAACATGGGAATGGAAATTTTGTTGCAAGTGTTCAAAGATTTGCAATTTTTTTCGTTATTTAGCTTTTTCAACTACCAGTTAGGTTATTTGGCTAATGGTTCGCTATTTACTTTTTTTCACAAAAAAATTTCGTAAAAGTCCGAAAAAATATGTAACAGAAGGTAAAGATATCCGAGTCATTGTAATAATAAATGAATATAGTATCTACTCTTAAAAATTTTCAGTGCAAAGTCGAGCACTGTGGTAAAGAATAGTGACTATATAGTATTTTTTCGCGGTATAGGTATAGTCGCGCTATTGTGTATTAAAGCTGACTTCACACTGATGAAAATTTAGAGAGTATAAGCATAAATTTCATAGTACTTTATGTGTAAAAATTCTCTTGTTGAAACATGTCCATTGAAAATGAGCAAGAAGGACTCTCTATATATATCTCACTTTTTAATAGCTTTCATAGATTTTTATAGCTTTACTGATTAGCTATTTTAACTGGCATTAAAATGACGAATTAACAGGT
This sequence comes from Torymus texanus, assembly GCA_036873485.1. Lineage (NCBI taxonomy): Eukaryota > Metazoa > Arthropoda > Insecta > Hymenoptera > Torymidae > Torymus > Torymus texanus. The sequence goes on from JAYJLV010063239.1 coordinate 14,591, forward strand.
GATATACAATGATCATTTTTGTGGCTATTATAAATGTGAAGAGTAGGTTGAAAAATGCGTTACACAGAGAGTAAATGTGGGTATTATGGCAGCTTTTTCTAGATTACATTCAAACCACCAAATTTCGTGTTCTAAATACATATGAAGTTGCTTCTTTTTACTAATAAATCATCTTGGGTATCGTGTCTATTGATAAAGATACAATTTTATAACCAAAAGTGATAAATAAATTTATGAAAAGACTTTCAAAAAGTTGCCTCTCTACTGATATCACTGCGAACAAAAACATTGTTTCTATTACTGCGTGAGTATTACTGTGTCCATATAGGGAGAGTCGCAGTAATACCAACTGCGCATGCGCACAATGCAACCATAGCGATCTCCCATAAGATTCTACAGGCGCAATACTATACCCAAATTTACCCTATCCATAACAATGATTTCAATTTCTACCAAGATAAAATTTTTTTACGATGACATGTACGTCAAACATAACCGAAAACATGTCTCTTTTAACATAAAACACGCCCGTGCAAATACGAAATTCGTTACGAAGCTTTATATACAGAGCGCAGCGATTATATAACCAACCCGCGAAATATTGCTCACAGCGACCGGCGCGACGAATAATTTGCATCGAATATCAATTTTTCACCTCAGATGTATGGGCACAGCGCGTAATCAAGTTCTCTTGCGGTCGAGCAAACTTTAATTTCACCTATTAACCCGAGCGTAAAAGATGTGTGTTTCAGGCTACACGAGTGCGCTTTATCGACCTCATTGCCTCGACCGGCGATAAAATTAACCTCGATCGGGTGCTACTTGATGCGCTGTGTGTGTGAATGTGTATGTGTGTGTGTGTAAACTCGTCCAGCTGCATCGACCCCAGCAGCCTGAGTCTTCCCTTTCTTTCCTCTCTCTCTCTCTCTCCTTCTATATATCTGCCATATGGCCATCGTGAAGTGTGTTTATTATTATATAGAAAAGGAGTGCGAACGAAAGCCAGTCACGCGCATGCTTGTGTCTTCTCTGTCCCTCTGCTTCTCTCCAGTCGATGAGTTTAATTACGTTGGCTCTTTTTTTGTCACAGTGACTGATGGGTTTCGGAAGACTTCCGGCCGGTGGCAAACTATGCTACTGTCAATTTTTGAGGGACATTATTACGCGAGTGTGCGCCAACAACGTTCATAATTGGTATATGCGAGAGAGAAACCGTTATATGGATTTTATATTGCTTCCGAAATGGAATATTATATTCTTTTCGCGAAAATACAGTGATGTGATTCAATAAGCAAGTATGAGTGGCGATAAATTTGAGCCCAGTCGTATGTTGGTTATATATGATTCATCTCGCGAATTCAAGCCACTGAATTACTATTGTGTCCGCAAATGTATGCATTTACTCACAAAATGTTGCGCGGTCTAAACAGCAATGAGGGGAATTCCAAAATTCGAAATGTTGGATCTCTAATAGAATTTCCAAACAATTGTACATCCAGGTGCATAACTGAATAATTCATTTAAACATACCTAGTTAAAAACATTTCCAAAACTTCGTTGTTGTTCGTTCCCCACCATTCACATCTAAATCGCAATTATATAATTTTTACTGATCAGCTTATATTAGCCACATTTATCAAAGATGAAAATATACACCGCGTATCAGTCATACTGAAGAGCATACACACGCACACTGTGCAATGAAAATTTAAAAACAGAATGAGTCACTGTGACTCACATTGTCCAGAATCGTGCAATAAAAATAATTAGCTCCGAAACTAACCGCCGCGCGTGGTACTATACATATACACCTTGTACCAGTAGCCATTGTACAAATGAGACACCAGTTGCAAAACCCGGTAACCACGTCCTCATCCCATTGTCTCGATCCGCTAAAAACTCGTCCCGACGAAACAACGTCTCTATACATATACCGCTTCGAATCGCGCCCTCGTCACTCCATTATGTCTTACTTCCTCTAAAAAAAATGCCTCTGCATTGCGGCGGTGGCGGTGTTCGCGAGATTGCTATACGCGACAATGGAGAGAAGCTTAGGCTCTTAACGACTGCATACAGGGGGCGAATACAACAGTAGTAGAAGCAGCAGCTTTATATATATGTTACATATACAGTGTAGGCCATTAACGAGTGGCCTCTCTTTCTCTCCCTGTGGATCGAATAACCGAAAGCACACGCGTGCGCGCGATGTTTGACTCGCCGCGGCGCGGCATGCGGTTATTGTTCGGCCATTAAGGAATATATACTCATATAGGCCCGGTGGGGTTAGAGATTTTTAGGGAACGAGGGTGAGACCCATAGGATTCTTTTCTCCTGTGCGGCGGCTCTTATATTTAGCTCGAGTCCTGTGTGTGTGTGTGTGTGTGTGTGTGTGTGTGTGCGTGTGTGTGTGTGTGTGTGTGTGTGTGTGTGTGTGTGTGTGT